>JBBPBX010013359.1:0-30537 GCA_038048925.1 Garcialebias charrua
TGGTTGTGATTATCGTACCCACCACTGCACCCTGTATTCACTGGTTAACTGGACATCATTAACCTCACGCAGACTCTTCCACTGGTACATTTTCATCTTTAAATCACTTCTTGGTCTGCTGCCCTCATACATCTCCTCCTACATGTCTTTGCGTGAGTGCAGCTACAGTGTGCGCTCTCAGGACATGATTACCTGCAGTGTTCCGTCAGTGAGGACTGAACTTGGAAAAAGGGCCTTCTCCTACTCCGCTCCTGCTTCATGGAATATCTTACAAAAAGATCTGAAGCTCTCGTCCTTGACTTCTGAAGGGATTTCAGTTCAAGCGTGTTCGAAATGACCAGGCGTCTCTTAAAAAAATAGGATTTATTGATTAAGACACAGGTTTAAAACAGGTTAAACAGAATTTGAGCATTCATAAACAATTTCTTGTGCACAAGGAAATGTGAGCATTTTTGCCCTGACCTGTTGCGCCGAGGTGGTCAAAAGAATGCTGACGATGTCTTGTTCCTGTGGGAGTATATCATGCAGGCTTTTGCTTTTTCTGGTCTCTCATTGGCTTATGGCCTGATAGCGAGTCTTTGCAGCTCCCTGTTTATGACCTTGGAGATTTATGTCAGAAGTCTCCTCAGCCAGCTCTTTTGTTCTGCATGTCTGAGAGGTTTTTAAAGTATCAGACTCATGTGTTAGTGTATTATACTCATGTGTTTAGTGTCTTCTATCTCTAATGTGAATTAATGCCAGTTCCCAAGTGTGTGTGTGTTTGTTTTATAAGTGACTGTAGTCAAGTGTATGTTCTGAAGGTCTGTGAGTCCCAGAGCAAAGCAAACGTGCATGTCTCCCGAGCATGTTAACCCTTTATTTGCTGGATCTCAAAGTGTGCATTATATTGATTAATTGCATAAACCTTTGTTAATTGCATAACCATTTGTGAAACACGTAATGGCATAAACATTTGTAAAACAGCTGAACATACTTTAATTATAGAACACCCCATTGTTGATTATATAACAGGTGTGTATTTGTTCAGAATGGGATTAACATATAGACCATCTAAGCGTGTGTATTTTCCTTCACCCCCTCTCATGACCTATTTTAATAGGTCAAAACAACCTGCACGCCACCAGCCGGATCCCCCAAAAGAGGACCCCCACCTCAACACCACAGGAAAAATACACCACACCAATAAAAATCACCCAAAAACAAACCATCTGACTCCTTAGGTAAACATCAACCATTAATAGTAACTCAACAACCAAACAATAATCACCTGTTGAAAGCCTTAGTGGCCTAATCTACTCAAGCCTAAAAATGATAAATGCAGTTTCCACCTTCACTCCAACTCCCCAGCTGGGGTCCACCTCCGAACTCCTCATCCACTCTACAGGCACCTGGACTCAGCCGAATACCTGAGAGCACCTTCACCCAGCAGCGAACTGCGTCTGACCTCAATCTGACCCCAAAACCAACCATCCCGACTAACCCCAAACTGACTCCATGATTAAACCCGAAAAACAAGATGAAAACATGAAACCCCCTCCAAACAGCAAGATCATCAGAGAAATAATATAATTAGGACAAAATCAACACTCCCCACTACTACAGGTATCTGTTGTCTGCCAAATACAGGTGAGTTTGTGTGGCAGGCGACGGTGTGGACCCCGCCTGCACCAAGGGAAACGCCGTCCCAAAATCCTCCATATCCCTGGAAGCAATCATCCTCGAGATTTTTGCTCGTGCACAAGGTGTCACACACCCCATAAATAGGCAGAACAGTACCAGAATAGCTAGTGGCAAAGCCAAAAGCTTTACCAACACCTGTTGCCATGACCCTCTCGTGAACCAAGACAGTGCCTGCCACAGCCCCGTATGCGCCTCCTCCGTCTGCGGCTCCTGAAGCTCTCGCAGATGGCGCAGGGCCGCTGTCACCCTGACCTGCGAATCTGAAACAGACGCATCAGGTATAAAGGTACAGCAGGTGTTAACATTGATCATCACACACACACCATTAACAGACGCCTTAAACAAATCCAACAGCAATTTATGATGTAAAGACACAACATACATGGCCCACCACTCTGCAGAGGTGGTCCCTAACGTCTGCACCGACTCATAAATGAACATCCCAAATTGGTAATCTAAAGCTTCCATGTGTAACAGGTGGTTCCCGACCTTTGATCCCGGGAAGAAGCTACGCTTCCATTCCACTGGGACCTCTGAACCCCAAGAAGACTCGAGCTGACTGACGTCAGCAGTCTTTGACCGTCCCACATAGTGAGAACCGTTACTCAAAGACACCAGGTACGACCCCTCTGTAACCGCAACTGGTGCACAGCACCCAGTCCAGTTCGCTGGCAAGGTCAGTAATACCTGATGACCACACAGCCAGGCCAAGGCCTCAACCGGATACGTCCCATTGCTGCCAGGCACACTCCTGAACTCCCTGCCCGGATGGTACACCGCTCGGCACCTCTCTTCAGGGAGTGACCCGACTACCACCTGATATGAGTCCTGATGATGGACGCGGTGCACACAGACAGGAAACTGTCCACTGGATGGCCATTCTACAAATTGAGCTAACACCATCGGGTGTGATAATGTACTCAATTTGCACCACTTAGGCTGACATTGCAGGTGCTCCATGTAAAATCCTCTGGAGCTCATCTGCAGAACACAAAATGACAACATCCGGTCAAGAGGTTCGATCGTCAATGGCAGCTGTGATTTCTCAACATGAAGTGGGGTGCAGATGTAAGACTCAGACCTGTGGCGGCTTCTGGCCAAGAACCGCGCATACCTGTACCAAGAGTTCCTCTGAAAGGCTTCAGAAAACTTCATCGATAGATGACCCTCCTCCTGTACCTGCGTCCATGTCTCCTGCCTGAGGACATCTCTCTCGCTCCTCTGATGAGGTACAGGATGACAGCTTGGATGACCTGGTATCACACAGAAATACTCCAACAACAGAATGGTGGAAACGATAATCAATGCCCCCACCCCTGCAGCCACCATTAGCCTCTTCTGCCCCTCAGCCATGCTCGATCTAGTTTGAAATCCTCTACAGTGTCAAACTTTGAACCCTGAGATGTGATGAAACACAACAGAAACACAAATTCCCCCTTCTCAGTTAAATCTGCAGAACCTGAAAAGGTAAATACACATGAAAAGCAGTAATGAATCCCAACCATCAAACGCATGCACAGTTTACAAAATCTTCTTTTTTCCGCTTTCTCTTTTATTTACATAGGAAATCACTGGAGCTGCACCTGTAAAAAATACATCCTCAAAATGAATAAATCACTCACCCATTGAATTTTGAACCAGAAAGAAGAAAGTGGTCAAAAACCCCTAATATTTCATGATTGAACGCTGAAATTGAAAAATTTAACTCCAAACCCTTGAAAGTCAGACCTGGAAATTATGTGTTGTTATGTTGAATTCTAATTTTAGATATAAGTAAGTCTAATTGATAAAAGATAAAAGTTAAAGTGTAGCAGCAAATTGTTGACCTAAACCAACACTAAGATAAGAAATAGTCATTAATGTTCTATTAAAGGTGAAATCAAATATCTAATCCTAAATGTGTGACCTTTAAACTGTGTGATTTAAAATTTATCTAAAGTTTAAATCATATAATATCAGCGATCGAGCTAAACACCTGATGATCTCAAAATGCAAAAACACATACACTGGAAAAATTTAAAACACTGTTCCCGTTTTTCTGTATTGATTATGTTTCACACTCTGCTTCCTGTTCTCCTCAGATCTTTGTTGACAACTGCATTCTTCAGAAGCCACGAGGACGTTGAATCGCCACCACCCCGTTGTTTTGGGCTGCAAATCGCTATTGATTAAGCCAGGTGGGCTGTGTTCAATACCCCGTTCCCCTGGCGAGCAAAATGCCTCGACCCAAAAGGGTGGCAGGCTCCCCTCCTCTTCAGGCCCTCTTGCTGTGCTCTGCCGTTTTAAGCTGCTGGTTCTTCCCTCTCAAGGCAATAGAGCAGGCCTGCCGGACCAGGGGGAACTTACTTCCCTATCGTTCTGGTTGGCTTTTCAAAGGCAAGAACAAAGGTGCTTCTCAAGATGACTTCCCACAGCGAGAAGACAGGCGTATGCAGAATGCTTCTTCTTCCACTCGACCCAGAACACCTCACGGACAGATGGCTTCACCGGAAGAGGAAGTGAAGCGAAGCGGCAACAGAACCCCACACCTTCTCGACCACGACACCTTCTCGACCACGACACCTTCTCGACCACGACACCTTCTCGACCACGCCCTCTCAGATGAAGACGCAGGACAGCCGACCTTTTGTGTGGACCTGCTCGCTCCAGATGACCCTTCAGAGCTCTCCGCTCTGAAGCCCCGCGAGGTGTGCCTCGACCTGTTGTGATGACCTTTGGGGTTCTCCCTCCGGACCACTCTGGCTGTGTCTCACCCTCTCTGGCGCGCTGATGATGTGCGTTTCAGCAGCCCAGATGTGCTCGCTCACGTGGTGACTCTCTCTCTTATAGACTCTGAGAAGCCCCCAGGATGTCAGTGGGCCTCCCGCCTTCGATCAGGCTTTGTCGCCTCAGGCGTGATGGATTCACCGGTCTGGAGATGCAAGCTGGACAAACGACTATTAGTCTCACAGAGTACATTATATGTCATTTTAACAACACACAACCCCTATTTACAGACGTCCTCAGCCCTACTGGGCATTTGCTAAAGCCCCAGTTAATTAATTTTAGTCTGTGCACAGATTTCAGCCAAATTTTTCAAAGGTGGGCTAACATGTTTGAGGCCTAAATTATTTTTCCCACTTTCTGCAGATCTGCATTTTTATATCATATTATTATTGTTATTATTATTATTATTTTTTTTTTACAACCACCCGATCTGAATTTTTTGCAGAAAGAAAGGAAAAAATGTCTTGGAATGTACCAATTGATTAAAATTTTTTTAACTGTTTTCTCATCTTCTCTTCTGTTTTTGTTATACCTCTGGTCAGCCAGTGAATGTGGCACGTCAACCATAAAATTTCGGACACCTTATACCGTATTAACCTGTCTGTACAACCAATTATTCTCTCATGACCTGGTGTCCTTCCGAATCTGAAATTTTCTTTATTCGCGCGAGCTCCTTGTCCATTCGAGCATCACGCAATGAAAGGACGGCGCATACGTGCACAAATGTTCTGATCAGAGAATTTAAATGTGTGCATGCCACCAGCTGAAAGAATTTCCGTTCAACTGGTGTGCATGCACCTGCGCGAGTTTCCGCATGCTCCTCGAAATCCTCTTCTTTCTCCGTCTTCTGGAAGAGTTCAGTCCATCCTGCTCCACTTCAGCTCCCTGGTCCTGTTTTCAGGGTCTCTCTTCAGGAGCCGCCACTGGCTTCTGTGTTGGGCCTCCCTTGTAGTTCCAATTGATGTTTCCTGATGTTCCTTTTGCTTCCAAATCAGCCAAATGATCAAGTTTCTGTTGTTCAGTACGTCTCGGTGTCATTGCTCCTGTCTGCCTCAGTCGTCTCCCTGTGCTGTTCACAACCCTCTCTTGTCCTCTGAGTGAGCTTAGTTTGTGCTGCCCTCCAAAGTTCACACAGAGCCTTGCCCTTTGCCCTCTGCGCTGACCGTGTTCTCCTTTCCCGCTTCAGGCCTACCAGCGTGTCAAAACACTGATCTGTCATCTGCCATCTGCCAAACTAATGCCCTCAAAGCTCCGTTCTCCAGCTATAGAACCAACTATCGTCACCGATCGCCACTGAAATTTTCCTGTATTTGTTCCTGTGTTCTCCTCACCTTTGAAAACATGTTTCTAATTAATTAACCTCATTGTGCTCACCCGACACCTGCCAATGCCTCCCCTCGGGGAGAAATGCCATTAAATATTTAACCTTTAAACCTAATATGAGTAATTGAGGCGACACCAATTTTACCTGTGAAAATATTCACACACTCATTTTCCTGTAGGCCTCTGGATGAGAGCCTGGTTATTTTTGTTTCAGAGCCTACTTGGGCGGGGAGAAGCAGCTGAGCAGACCCCCCAAATCAGTCTTGACCTAATGATTGTGTGACGTGCCCCCCTTATGTGTATCATTATAAATGTCTATTACGTTTGGATCACGATACTTAGGTCCACGCCAGACTCAACGTGATTCAAGCAGGCTGACACCCCAACTGGTTGCTGGAAAGGGTGACTCTGTACAGCCGTTTCTCTTGCTCTTGTCTTGAGAGTGTGTCCATTGTTCAGCCCATGTCAGCTTCAGTGACACGCCACTTTGTTCTGTGGGTGTCTCAGGGTGCCCCAGGCCCTGAATTTGTTTGATTTCACGTTGTGTTTGATGCCTTGGACCTCTGTTTGTCTGAGGAAGTCCATAGCGACAGTTCTTTGCTCTTTAACTGTCTTTGTTTTTGTGTCCATGAGTGAGAGATGTCACTCCCACTGACTGACAGCTGTTCCGATGCGGAGTCACAATGAACCAGAGTAATGTCTGCTTTACGCTTTAAATCGTAATCGAGTCCTACGCGCTAACCATAGTCTCGTGGTACCAAACGTAAGAGCTTCATGTATTTTGGCTGAATCCTAGCTCATGGCAAATTACATTCTGTGTGTGGTAAAAAGAAAAGGGTCTGCCCGTCCCCTGCTCCGTTTTCCGCCAGCTTTGTGCTGTTAGGCTGTGAAAGAAAAAACAAATTAATCTGAAACCAAAATTCAAAAGCATATCTTTCATTTGCCATTTGTCTCCAACAAGACACATTTCGCCGGGTCTGGTCTGCACAACGGGTCTTTTCTTAACTCCACTTTAAAATCCAACACAAAATATTTTCCCAAACAAAAAATTTATGCCAAATATACAATTCACTTAACCTCCATCAAAGATTGTCTCACATCTCTCTAGAACTCTTGTGTGTCTAATTGATGAATTGTTGACCCCTTATAGTTTCCAAATAAGCTTCTTGCTTTGTGGCTGATTTCTAAATAAAACCTCTTAAAATATCCAAATAAGCTTTTGCTCTGTGGTTGATTGATATATACTGCTTTCTCTCACTCCACCTTCCTCCTCCTCAGTCTTGGGTTTCTGCACCTTGTTTCAACCTCCTGTAGGTGGCGACGTTTGACTGCTCTTTATCCTGCCTCCTGCTGCCCTGACTTCTCTTTTGAATTAAGCTGTTTTCTGTGTCCTCCTGCACACTTTCAGTCTTTAAAAATAACTCTTCAAGAAGGTCAATCTGTTCATATTTTCAATTAGCTGTTGATAATCTGCACCTGTGTTACCATGAGCTCGTTCTGTTCCAATTGCATAGAGCTGTTGTTAGTTTTGTTTAAATCTGGTTAACTTTAGTTGAGGTGTTCCAATGCGCTAGGCCTCTCTTGAAGAAAATAAAATTTATGTGAAAAAACACAGGTAAAACAGATTGACAAATTAAATGGGTTCCTATACCTCCGGACCGGAGATTCAGAGAGCAGCTCCTGCTCTCAGGACATCCGACCCGGGCAGCTGGTATGTGTTATCATAAAATGTTCTGGGCTTCTGATAAGGCTGGTTTCCTGGGCCACTAAGATTTATAGCCGGCCTCAAGGTCTCTTTGCTGACCTGACCTGCTTAGATTAAATGTGTCTCTTGTCTTTGTTTAAGGGGAGTTTAAAAGTTTAAGAAGAGTTTAGATTAAAACAAGTCTGAGTTGCTCCGTGTACATTTATGTCTAATTTATGTGTCCTGTACAAAGTGTACTTGTTATGTGTGAAATGTACCTGCTCTTCAGTGTTGCTACTCTCATGTTTGTAGCTCACCCCCCTGGAATGTGAGTGTATCCCACCAGCTGCGTGTGGGACTGCCTTATTTCCCTTTTTTTTTTTATGTCTACACCCTCAATCCTTTTTGATACGTTTCCCCTCAACTTGTTACATCTCCCTGTGTCTGCAGAAATAGTTCAAAAAAAGATCTCCTCGTTCCTGCATTTTGTATGTGTGCCATAACCGCCTTCCGCCATCTCATTCACCCAAATTGTTTATTTCACAAGCACCCACAGATGAGCTGAGTCATTCAAACATAGGGCCAAGTCTGTGGAAAATCAGACTTGCCCTCCTGTTAGACAACAGCGCCACCTGCCATTCATGCAAAGTATGGCACACCATTCACCCTGAAAAGAAAGAAAACTCCACTCCCCACTCTCTGAGCCGACACAAACAATTGACAAAACACAAACATTTTAACGCACCACAAACATTTAACAAACAATTAAAAACACCTAATTTGAATCTAATTGAGATCTCTTGGCCCTAAAACGACGATTCACATTAAAACTGAAAGAAATGCGGCGCAAAGTATATATATATTTTTTTTAATTAAACACCAGTGGCATTAATATGCTTCCGTACACAACCTCTCTGGAGTTGCTTTTTTCTCTCTTTCTTTTTCTACAGACCTCTTCGGTCGTTGCTCCCAGGGCGATTCCACTACGCTACCCCGCAAGTTTAGCGTAAGGCCCACTGGGAGTGTTCACCTCAGCGTGAACTTCTGGCGACCCCCCCACGCCACCAGAGTTTCGGTTTACGTATGATGTCTGAAACAAGCGGCAGTCGTTTTTTCTACTCGCGAGCGGACGCGAAACAAGTCGAACGACCTCTTCCAGCTACTCAGAGAATCACACGCACCGTCAGCGCTTTTCCAAACGAGACCGTGAAACAAGACGCCGCGACCTGGCCACTCACCCTGGGCACGAGTCCTCCCGTGTGAACAGGCCAACCACTGACGGCTACCCACAGCCTGAATGGAAACGCTTATACCATAACAGTAAGTAATAAAAACTTCGACGTTCGCTTGACCCGTGATTTATTTAAACGAACGTATGCTCCTCGTCCGCTCCCGGGCGGGGAGCGGCCTTCGCCCCCCCTTGGTCCCGAACCGAGCCTGCGCGCTTCTGTTTAAGCTGAAACCTGTGTCTGAGGAAAACCTCTCATAAACTAGATTAATAGTTTTATTTATCGTTCACAAGAACTCCTTATCACGAGAGAACCTGTGGGACCTAAAGTGCAGTAAATTTGGTTTCTGGGCCAAATTGTTGTTCTAGTTAAACACGGTAACAACTCACCTTATCTTGTTGTTTTGGGCCCCTGCACTCTCGGATCCACGAGCTCCTCGTCCTCTCAGAAGTCCGCCTGGGTCATCACGTCGGTCGGTCACCAAAACTGAAGGGATTTCAGTTCAAGCGTGTTCGAAATGACCAGGCGTCTCTTAAAAAAATAGGATTTATTGATTAAGACACAGGTTTAAAACAGGTTAAACAGAATTTGAGCATTCATAAACAATTTCTTGTGCACAAGGAAATGTGAGCATTTTTGCCCTGACCTGTTGCGCCGAGGTGGTCAAAAGAATGCTGACGATGTCTTGTTCCAGTGGGAGTATATCATGCAGGCTTTTGCTTTTTCTGGTCTCTCATTGGCTTATGGCCTGATAGCGAGTCTTTGCAGCTCCCCGTTTATGACCTTGGAGATTTATGTCAGAAGTCTCCTCAGCCAGCTCTTTTGTTCTGCATGTCTGAGAGGTTTTTAAAGTATCAGACTCATGTGTTAGTGTATTATACTCATGTGTTTAGTGTCTTCTATCTCTAATGTGAATTAATGCCAGTTCCCAAGTGTGTGTGTGTTTGTTTTATAAGTGACTGTAGTCAAGTGTATGTTCTGAAGGTCTGTGAGTCCCAGAGCAAAGCAAACGTGCATGTCTCCCGAGCATGTTAACCCTTTATTTGCTGGATCTCAAAGTGTGCATTATATTGATTAATTGCACAAACCTTTGTTAATTGCATAACCATTTGTGAAACACGTAATGGCATAAACATTTGTAAAACAGCTGAACATACTTTAATTATAGAACACCCCATTATTGATTATATAACAGGTGTGTATTTGTTCAGAATGGGATTAACATATAGACCATCTAAGCGTGTGTATTTTCCTTCACTTCTCTAAATGGTTTTCAGAATCTGTTGGAATCCTGGCAAAAACCAATGCAGATCTGTTCCTGTCTTTGATTTTATACGTCTACCTTATAATGTTTTGCTAGTTTTTTGATACTTTGTTAAAAAAAAAAAAAAAACTTTCTTTTGTTTTTTTTCTCTCTTTTGTTTTCTATTGTTTATTGTTTGTTTGTTTATTGTTTATTGTTTAAGGAAATTCTACCACTGCTGTTCATTGTTCTTTAGTTTTAGCAGGTCGCTTTCGTAAATGAGCCCTTGAGGTTCAAAAGATTTACCTGACTAAATAAAGGTTGAATGAATGAATGAATGAATGAACATGGATAGTCAGCAGCACATATCAACAATCAAGTGGCATTACAGTGATTTTTTTTCACAGTGATTTTTTCACAGTGATTTTTTTTTCACAATAATTTTCACAGTGATAATCCTGACTAGGGATTCATGAGTCTAACAGCAGGGTAGAAGCTTGTAGCAATAACAAAGGGTAAGATGGAGGAAGAAGGGTGACACATTTTCCATCTCAACTCCACTACTTTTGTTTTATTTATTTTTCATTCATTAAAGTTTGGCACCAGCTGGGCAGTTTACTGACCAACAACAACTTCATTAATATATTCACCCTTTAATGATCAGAATCAGTCACTGAAGTACAATCTGTTAATTACAGAGAGTTCTATACCAGAACAAATGAATATTCATCTGAATGAAGAGACCAAAGTTGTCTTTGAAGTTTTATTTAAAAAAATAATCTAACTGAAAATAAACAACAATAATAAACAAACAATAATAATGAATCAGTCAAGGCTTAATTATCTTATCTAAGGCAAAATTGACTCTTTGAGCAGGAATTATTTTGGTTTCTATACACACATGAATTTAGACAAAGTTTGAATAACTAGTTTACTTTGGATTTTGGTTAAAATAAGTTATTTAATGTGATCAGATAAAGTTTTTTTTTATCACTTCAAGCCAGGGAATGAGTTATCAAATTTCATCAGCTAAAAATGGCATAAACAGACCGAGTTGCATCATGTCACCAGTTTCTGCTCCTTACCGGGTCAGTGTTGAGAGCACCAGGTCGCTCATCTTTCCTGGGTTCTGCTGGTGGATCAGACCAGGATACACCACGAAGAGGACTCACTGGGAGCTGCCCAAAGGCAGCTGAACATGCTGGCTCCATCCTCCAGCTGTCCAGCGCTAGCAGCATTCTCCATAGATGTGGAAGGATGGCAGTAGGCTTGATCCTTCTTCCAAATTACAGGTAGTCCTCGACTTACGACGGCCTCGACTTACGACGTTTCAGGGTTACGTCGCGCATCCCATTAATTTTTTTTTGTGAAAAATCTTATTTTATGTGTTTAAATGTTCTTGATTTTATGTGTACATCACTTTGTTGCAGCTGTGGTTGTTTTAAATGGCTTTATAAATAAAGTAAACCGAAATCGTTAACAGTGTGTCATTAAAGAATGCAGGAAAATAATAGGGATTCAACTGAATGACATCTTGGATCTTTATAAGTCCAGATCTATATCTAAGGCTAAAAAATCTTGGCAGAGCCCACTCATCCTCTATACGCTGAGTTCAATCTGCTGCCTTCAGGTAGAAGATACGGCCTACCAAAGTGTAGAACAAACAGATTAAAAAACTCCTTCATCCCCTCAGCCATTGGATTTTTAAATAAAAAATAGTTTTAAGATGATCTCATTCTTATGTATTTTTATCTTGAATCTTACTTGATGTTTTTAAGGAAGAACTATTTGCTATTTTTAAGTTGTACCCTCTGAAATGTCTCTTGTATTTTAATCTGTAATGGAGGTACTTTTTATACTTATTTTTATTCTTTTGTTCTTTTATCTTGTTTAATATTCTAGTTTGTATGAATGAATTTGTGTTAGGGTCCAGGCTCAGGGACCGTGGAAAGAACCCATTTGCAGACAGGACTCAGGAGGCAAAGTACAAAAATAAATACTTTAATTGTTCAAACAGAAAAAAGGCTGACAATGGCAGCAAAACTCACATAACTCAGGGAACTCAGGGAACAGGACTAGGATGAACCCAAAACGATGACGAACCGACAAAGACAGAACTCACAGAGGAACTTATATACACACAGGCAGGGCTTGGGACAAAGGTGAAAATAATCAGACTAATTGCAGCACAACACCAGGAAGGACCAGAGTGAACACTTGGGGAAGTAATAAATAACAGACCAGGGCTAGGGAACTAACTAAAACATGTAACATGAATAAATAAACTGGGACTGAACAGGGAAGTAAACTAAACAGGAATTTAACTAATCTGGGACAGGACAGGGAAATAAACTAAATCTGAAATAACTAAAATGGAGCAGGGTTAGTTGAATGGAAAACACATGGAAAGTCCAGGAGAGGGAGCCAACCTCACAGTGGGAACAAAGAGCTGACTAAACAAATACAACACAGAAACAAAAACAGAAAGCTTAACAGGGCAAGACAAAGACACTAGACAACTGAGAGGAGACAAAGAACTAAATTAAACTCAAGAGAAGACTAAAAGAAACAAACAGACAGAACACAGAAACACTAGACAACAGACCATGACAGAACCTCCCCCTCAAGGGACGTCACCTGACGTCCCACAAAGCACAAACACACAAAAAACACAGAATGGGCGGGAGGATGGGGGAAAACACAAGGACGGAGGGCCAGAACAACCTAAACAAAAACCGACAGGGCAAAACCTAGGCAACGTTCAAAAACAGAAGATTGGCCGGGCGGGCGGCCGACCGGGAGGCCATCCATTGCCAGGAGCCAGGTCAGGCGGTCGACCGGGAGGCCGTCCATCGCCAGGAGCCAGGTCAGGCGGTCGACCGGGAGGCCGTCCATCGCCAGGAGCCAGGTCAGGCGGTCGACCGGGAGGCCGTCCATCGCCAGGAGCCAGGTCAGGCGGTCGACCGGGAGGCCGTCCATCTCCAGGAGCCAGGTCAGGCGGTCGACCGGGAGTCCGTCCATCGCCAGGAGCCAGTCCAGGCGGACGTCCGGGAGGCCGTCCCACACGAGGAGCCTTGGAGATCATAGCAGACAACACGGGGACCAGAGGAACTGCAAACGGCGAAGATGAAACCCTAGGAGCCGCAGACAACGAAGGCGAGGCCATAGGAGCCGCAGACGACAAAGGCCAGACCTCAGGAGCCGCAGACGTCGAAGGCCAGACCTCAGGACAGTAGAAGACGTGAGGAGGGTCCTCCGGGACCCCCTCGGCACAGGAGACAGGAGGAAGGTCCTCCGGGACCCCCTCGGCACAGGAGACAGGAGGAAGGTCCTCCGGGACCCCCTCGGCACAGGAGACAGGAGGAAGGTCCTCCGGGACCCCCTCGGCACAGGAGACAGGAGGAAGGTCCTCCGGGACCCCCTCGGCACAGGAGACAGGAGGAAGGTCCTCCGGGACCCCCTCGGCACAGGAGACAGGAGGAAGGTCCTCCGGGACCCCCTCGGCACAGGAGACAGGAGGAAGGTCCTCCGGGACCCCCTCGGCACAGGAGACAGGAGGAAGGTCCTCCGGGACCCCCTCGGCACAGGAGACAGGAGGAAGGTCCTCCGGGACCCCCTCGGCACAGGAGACAGGAGGAAGGTCCTCCGGGACCCCCTCGGCACAGGAGACAGGAGGAAGGTCCTCCGGGACCCCCTCGGCACAGGAGACAGGAGGAAGGTCCTCCGGGACCCCCTCGGCACAGGAGACAGGAGGAAGGTCCTCCGGGACCCCCTCGGCACAGGAGACAGGAGGAAGGTCCTCCGGGACCCCCTCGGCACAGGAGACAGGAGGAAGGTCCTCCGGGACCCCCTCGGCACAGGAGACAGGAGGGGCTCCTTCCTGGGAGGCACCCTCCAAAGACACTGCAGGTTCTGGACCTCCTGCTGCAGGTTCTGGACCTCCTGCTGCAGGTTCTGGACCTCCTGCTGCAGGTTCTGGACCTCCTGCTGCAGGTTCTGGACCTCCTGCTGCAGGTTCTGGACCTCCTGCTGCAGGTTCTGGACCTCCTGCTGCAGGTTCTGGACCTCCTGCTGCAGGTTCTGGACCTCCTGCTGCAGGTTCTGGACCTCCTGCTGCAGGTTCTGGACCTCCTGCTGCAGGTTCTGGACCTCCTGCTGCAGGTTCTGGACCTCCTGCTGCAGGTTCTGGACCTCCTGCTGCAGGTTCTGGACCTCCTGCTGCAGGTGGACCTCCTGCTGCAGGTCCTGGACCTCCTGCTGCAGGTCCTGGACCTCCTGCTGCAGGTCCTGGACCTCCTGCTGCAGGTCCTGGACCTCCTGCTGCAGGTCCTGGACCTCCTGCTGCAGGTCCTGGACCTCCTGCTGCAGGTCCTGGACCTCCTGCTGCAGGTCCTGGACCTCCTGCTGCAGGTCCTGGACCTCCTGCTGCAGGTCCTGGACCTCCTGCTGCAGGTTCTGGACCTCCTGCTGCAGGTTCTGGACCTCCTGCTGCAGGTTCTGGACCTCCTGCTGCAGGTTCTGGACCTCCTGCTGCAGGTTCTGGACCTCCTGCTGCAGGTTCTGGACCTCCTGCTGCAGGTTCTGGACCTCCTGCTGCAGGTTCTGGACCTCCTGCTGCAGGTTCTGGACCTCCTGCTGCAGGGACTGGACCTCCTGCTGCAGGGACTGGACCTCCTGCTGCAGGGACTGGACCTCCTGCTGCAGGGACTGGACCTCCTGCTGCAGGGACTGGACCTCCTGCTGCAGGGACTGGACCTCCTGCTGCAGGGACTGGGTCTGGAACTTGTACCGTGGTGCTTGTCCTCATATTCCTTATGAAAATCAAAATTTGTTGGTACTCAGGGAGTTGGGTCAGACCAGGTTGAGATAACAAGAACTCTTCTGCGAGGGAAAGCAAAAATTTAGAGCAGTCTGGATTATTTTGAGCAGAGGTGATGAAATTAAGCAAAGTTTGATTTATTGATATGTAGTCATTGGTTTGGAGCTGGAGCGTGTGTGACCCAGTCTCGCCGGACTGAGCATGAACAGCTGGGCGTGCCGGAGGTGTGGCATCGAGCTCCGTCCTCACCGGAATCCTGGGAGGTGAGGCAACGGGGACCGCCCCCACAGCGACATTGGGGCTGGGCACAGGGGACTCAGTCTCGCTGGACTGAGCAGGACCAACTGCATGGACCGAAGGTGTGGTGGACCCTCTCCGGGTCTTCCGTTTTCCTCTCTTACGGCGACGTTGTGAGTGGACCACGGGGGCAAGCCAGAGTTCGTCCTCTGACTCTGCGTCCTCACCCGACGTCCACCCGGAGTAAGTCGGCACGGGGGCTGAGGAAAAACTGGACCTGGGTGTTGTGTGGCTACCTTTAGTCCTTCTTCTCTCCTCCTGCAGCAGGAGAGGTGAAGGCAGAACCTCCACTGCCTGGCTGTACTCCGTCAGGTCCAGGACGGGTTTAGTCCAATAGGTACCACATCGGATGGTGGTTCTCCTCATCTTGAAGAAAACTCAAAAAACAGGTAAGCAAAAAACAAAAACAAAAAAAACTCAGGAGAACCTGTCTGCTGGGCTCAGAAACTGGTCGGTTCGTACTGTTAGGGTCCAGGCTCAGGGACCGTGGAAAGAACCCATTTGCAGACAGGACTCAGGAGGCAAAGTACAAAAATAAATACTTTAATTGTTCAAACAGAAAAAAGGCTGACAATGGCAGCAAAACTCACATAACTCAGGGAACTCAGGGAACAGGACTAGGATGAACCCAAAACGATGACGAACCGACAAAGACAGAACTCACAGAGGAACTTATATACACACAGGCAGGGCTTGGGACAAAGGTGAAAATAATCAGACTAATTGCAGCACAACACCAGGAAGGACCAGAGTGAACACTTGGGGAAGTAATAAATAACAGACCAGGGCTAGGGAACTAACTAAAACATGTAACATGAATAAATAAACTGGGACTGAACAGGGAAGTAAACTAAACAGGAATTTAACTAATCTGGGACAGGACAGGGAAATAAACTAAATCTGAAATAACTAAAATGGAGCAGGGTTAGTTGAATGGAAAACACATGGAAAGTCCAGGAGAGGGAGCCAACCTCACAGTGGGAACAAAGAGCTGACTAAACAAATACAACACAGAAACAAAAACAGAAAGCTTAACAGGGCAAGACAAAGACACTAGACAACTGAGAGGAGACAAAGAACTAAATTAAACTCAAGAGAAGACTAAAAGAAACAAACAGACAGAACACAGAAACACTAGACAACAGACCATGACAATTTGTTGGCTGTCTCACTACTATTACCATTACCTGCTGTAAAGGAATTGCCCCTCGGGGACCTAATAATAAAGTTGAAGTTGAAGTATTATTATTATTATTATTATTTTGAAGCCGATTTAATAGCTTTATAAATTTTGAAGCCGATTTACGCAGTTTCTGGCAATGTCCGGCAGTTTTCGGCAGTGTCCGGCAGTTTTCGGCAGTGTCCGGCAGTTTTCGGCAGTGTCCGGCAGTTTTCGGCAGTGTTCGGCAGTTTTCGGTTAGCTCCGGCTTCGACAGCCGGCTTTGGATGGACCGTGTGTCCGATCAGAGGTTGCTGCGCTCGGATACATGAGCTGGAAATGCTCGGTTAACTCTGTGGACGTCTCAGGCGGAGGAACGGCTTCGCGGCCTCGGATGTTGCTGGGACACCGAGCTAACATGCTAACATGCTGAGGAACGGCTTCACCAGCTCCCAGTAAGTTATTAGCTCTTTTTCCCTTCATTATGGTTACAAATGTATGGAGCTTACATGCTAACAGCCCTTACTGTAAACAGTTTGGACCACGTGAAGCATGCAGCAGGAAGCTGCAGAGCTCGGAGGAGCAACGAGCTAACATGCTAACAGATGGAGGAAGGCTTCACCAGCTCCCAGTAAGAAATTAACTCTTTTTTTCCTTCATTATGGCTCCAAATGTACTGTATGTGTTTTTTGATAATTATGTAGGGTACTGTGTTAGGATAGGTGAAGTGCTTGGTAACTGTATAGTACCGTACATGTACGTGTATAGGTGGCAGCCAGTGTGTATGTGTTTTCCGACTCACGACGATTTTCGACTTACGACGCGCCATAGGAACGGAACTCGTTCATAAGTAGGGGACTACCTGTATTGTTTATTTGTTGGTTGCAGTCTGCTTCCAAAAAAATCCTCCTTCTCTGATTCCATTCTAGGCAATTTGGGTAATAGAAAACGCTCCATTGTTGCATTTCGTGCACTTTCCAAATGTTTCCCGAACTTTCAGTAACTTGAATTTTCACTTCCGGTTCGGAGGTTCATTTCCTGTTGCGAGATCAGATTAAAAAAAAATATATATATATAATCATTGTTTTTAGAAATTAGTTGTGTTTTGCAAGGAAAATATCACATCAACCACATATTAAAGATATACTCAGATGAAAAGAAAAATCTGATATTTTCTTGGGGGTGCCATAGCACCCTCTGGCTCCCCCCTGGAACCGCCTATGCACCAGGGATGGATCCCAGTTTGAGAGCCACTGGTTTAGTGGACGAGTTCTCGCTCTAAGAACACTCATCGTGCAGGTAAACGTTGACACACCACATTGTAGCAGGAAGTTCGAGAATTCATCTGTGCGATGGTAGAAAAGATGTAGTGGCAGACATTTTATTTTTGTGCTTTGATTTGCAGCTGAAGTTCCTCAGTGAATACACACATCCTGTGTGTGTGTGTGTGTGTGTGTGTGTGTGTGTGTGTGTGTGACGTGTCACCCTGAACACGCTGGACCGAGTCGCGCCTCTCTACATGCAGCGTGTGTGCGAGGCCACAACCGCTTGTACCAAACTTCTGGTGGTAAATGGTGCAAACGTGAGAAGTTTATAATCCATTTATGACTGACCCGACTAGAAGTTCACGTCAAATCAAAACTAATCAGCTCCTGATCAGAACTTTGAATTATTGCGACGTCTGCCAGATGAACAGCTTGACTGGAGGGGCTAACCATCCAGCAGAAGTTGTCCCGTTGTTTCTGTATTGAACTTGTTTTTGTTTATTTTTTTTAGATTTTATCATGTCCTGGATGACTGAGAATCTTCAGCACATCCAGCAGAAGCTTGTGCTTGGGGTCATGTGATCTGTGTATCGTTGCTTCTTCAGCATGGTGCAGCCGTCTATCAGCACATCCAGTTCTCCAATCCACCGAGCTGCAGCTAAAGGTCAGAGGTCACATTCCACAGCATGTGCATGCATAATTCATTCAACCTTTATTTAAACAGATAAGTCACACTGAGCCTCAAAGACTCATTTACAAGTGAGATCTGTTGGTCAGACAATAAAAGTGGTGAAAAATGACACATGGGGTTTGGAGAGAAAAACATTCCTAACACATTTTTGACCTCTGAAGGTCAAAAATGTGGTAATGGAAAAAAAAATCTCGCACACAAGCACATAATGACACTGACATTACGCAGAGGGCAGGGGAGGGGACTCAAAGGTGGTTCAGAGGCGAGTCCTGAAATGATGACAGAATGTTTATTCAGCTGGGCTCCTCTGAAAAGTCTGTGGAATTCCTCAGCAGAAGAGTTGGAATGGGTGAGAGCGTCAAGTTTACAAAACTTCAACAGGCGTGTTCAGATAAGGCGGCCTGTCAAGGCCAGTCGGGGAGCCGAATGTTAGATAAACATGATTGTTTTGGGAACAGGCAGAACTTTAATGACATCTACTTTCAGTCTGTGTCGGTCCACTCGCTTCCGAAATGTTCAAATTAAAATGACCACACCAATGGAACGTGCCTGAAAAAATCCCAGAGTTCTAATCCATTCAGCCAAAAGTCTGGACCAGGAAACAGACAAATCCAAAAAGCAGGAACCAGTTATCATAAATCCAATTAGATATGTGTCCTTAAGATCCACAGATGACAGCAGAGATAGACACGTCATCAAGTCTTCCAGGTCGATGAGATATCCAGCTGTGTGCATGCCAACAGGGCAAATCGGCTCACCTACAGCCTGTCTTCTTGTTGAAGAAATGTTATCAGTTGTGTTGAGGGACCAACTGACCAAATTGACGTCCATAGTTATGAGTCAGAAGATTTTGTAGCAGAGAGGCTCTTAGACAGTTCTATTTTGTATAAGCTCCGCCCTTTAAAACGCTACGCTATATGGGTTTATCCCTCGCTTCGCGCCATAACACTGAAAAACTTTAGTCTACGCCCACCTGTTGGGGGGCCACGCCCGGTCCGCATAAATATGCCCCTGGACCGGGCAGTTGTTCCTTATTTTCTTCAGCCAAACGCTACAACATCGAATCTTTTTCTATGCAAAAAAAAAAAAAGAAAAAGAAATAAAAGAAATGCATTCCTTAAGAACAACGGTGAGGACATGTCCAGTGTGCCAGAGGGGTTACATTCTGTCCACTGACCCACACCAAATCTGCGAGGAATGCCTGGGCGCTACCCACGCTCGACAGGCCATGGAGCCTCACCCCACCTGTCTCTCCTGCACTTTTTTGACTATGGAGGAGAAGGTGCGCCGGTTCAACCTCTATCGTCTGGCTGACGTAAAGTGTCAGCCGAGGGAGGGAGTGTCTCTCAAGGACATTTTGGAGGAGTACACGCACACTCCCTCCTCAAAGGTAGCTAGCTGTGGCGGTTCGGCCTCGCCGTTTAGGGGGCTAGAACCGCCCCCATTCATGCTCTGCGGCCCTCAGAGTGCTAGCGGGTGTGCACCGGCCTGTCGTCCTGAAGGCACGGTGTCGCCCCAACCTCCCACCAACGGAGCCGACACGAGTGACGGTCAAGGTCCACCCTGCTGCGGAGGTGTGGACCTGGTGCCGCATCAGCGCTCCACAACGGTATCAACGTGTAGCCGGGCTTCCACACCAGAAGATGTGCAGACCGCGCCACCTCCAACAGCAGCCACGCGCACCAGCCTGCTCCACGCCCTTCCTGAAATTATCGGCATGGCAGCGAAAGTTTGTGGTCTGGAGGTCCCCGAGGTAACGATTCAGGCCGCTGACGCTGAGCTGCTGTTGGCGGGCAGGTTTGCTGTGCAGAACAATGGACACTCTGACCCGGTTTGGCCGCTCGTAAAAGCTGTTTCCAACCTGCTCCACAGCGCTGCTGATGAGCCCATGAAGCTGAAAGCGCCTGTCGCAGCATATGCAGCTGTGACAAAAGTGCACTGAGTCACGGACCAGGTTTTCCCGACCGTCCCACCATTAGAACCGACTCTGTCAGCAGTTTTTGGCGTGAGAGCAACCAAACATGTGGGAAAACGCATCATGCCGCCGGCCGCGAGCGACCAGCTCACCACAAAATGGACTGATAAAATTCATCAGTGCTCATCACAGGTAGGAGCTGCAGCAAATAACGTGGCGCTCCTGGCCCTGTATGTGTCGAAGGAGACAACAGACGAGAACATCGGGAAGGCGGCTGATGCCATGGTGAATATGTGCGCGGTGCTCGCCAACTGCTCCGCGCGCATCTCTGCATGGGCCACACTGTTGCAGCGGCAACTTTGGCTAAAGTTGTCCACAACATTAACGGAGGAAGTTAAAAAACAGCTGATCGAAGGTCCGGTCTCCGAAGAGGGTTTATTCGGACAACATTTCAAAACTGTTTTTAATCAGCTCCAGTCCTAATCGGAGGCACTGAAGCAGGTCCAAAAGCACGCGCCAGCTCCCCGTTCAGCTCGTGGACAGACACAATGGAGTGAGCAGATGAGAGGTTTCAGACAGCAGCAGAGACGAACGTCACCTTCAGCCACGTTCGCCGTGCCGCCTCCCCCTCCTCCAGCCAGGAGCCAAGCTCCTCAGACCTTTCAGAGACCTGGTCCATCTCGAGACAGTGGCCGAGGACAGCCTGCAGGAAACGTTATTTTAAGAAATGACAGTGTTCTGGAGTTGTGTCATGCAGTTCAAACAGTGAATTTTGTGAGAAAAATAAAGTTACTGTTCCAAAACACAGAGTTTTTTATTCACACATGCTGAATTCATCTCCCTCTGTGTCTGCAAACACACCTCCTTCAATAAATAAAAAGGTTGTCTCAGAACAACTCTTTAAAAATGATGAAAAGGTTAAAATGAGCTGTTTTAACCAAACAGAAGTATGCCTGACAGCTGCACCTGCACGGGGTGATCTCTCAGTGAACCCCTCAGCCCCGCCTCCCTGCACGGAGAAGGCGCGTGCCGACAGATATCTCAGATTACAGAGTGGTGAGCAGTTTAAACGCTACAGAGAGCCGGCTGTTTTGTCACAGTTCTGTAAAAACCATGAGCCTGCGAGCAGGACTTTTTTACTCTCTCCTCTGGCCAGCCGAGCAGAAACAAGCGCAGGCTGCAGCCGTGATGTGCCAGCTAACAGTCAGCCCTTTCAAATTGGGTCTCCCATGGACCATTGTGAGGAATGTCCACAAGGCGGCGGTATAGACCAGACTATTTTCACCAGGGTTCCTAAACAACCAGGCCTCCCCTCTAACAAAACACAGCTCAGCCTGGCTCAAAACTTGTGTTTTAAGCAGCTGGCTAAAAAGAATAATCTGCAGGGGATATACCCTACAATTTTTAACAGCACCTCCAAGCTTCAACAGGGTTTTAGAGACAAAACTATCATCCCCACAACAGGGAACAGCCCTTCAGATGGAGCTGCAGGAACTACTAATAAAAGATGTGATCTCCAAGGTCCCACCAGGGGAGGAGGAAACCGGGTTTTACTCCAAGTACTTCCTTATCCGAAAGAAGTCAGGGGGGCGCAGGCCCATCCTCGATCTTTCAAAATTCAACAAATACATAATGAGCCGGCCTTTTCACATGCTCACAATAAAACGTGCTCTAGAGTATGTAACACCGGGCGAGTGGTTTGTGTCCATCGATCTGAAAGACGCATACTTCCATATCCCTATTATAAACAAACACAGGAAGTTCCTAAGGTTTGCGTTTCAGGGGGTGTGTTACGAGTACAAATGCCTACCTTTTGGGTATGCGTTGGCGCCGAGAACGTTTACCAAGGTGATTGAGACAGCATTAAACCCTCTGCGCTCGAAGGGCATGAGGATTTTGTTCTACCTGGACGACCTCCTGCTCCTGTCATGTTCCAGGACGGAAGCAGAAATACAGACAGCTGTCCTGGTGAAACACCTGTCCCACCTCGGGTTCACAATAAACTGGGAGAAGAGCTCCGTCACTCCAGCCCAGACAATAACCTTCCTTGGAGTGACCATGTGCTCAAACAGCATGACAGCCATGCTGTCAGTCGAGAGGAACGAGTCATTGACATCACTACTCCAGCATATCCAGACACATAGGACAGTCCCTGCACTAACAATCATGAGACTGCTGGGAATGATGGCAACGGCTCACACGGTGGTGAAGCTAGGCCTACTCCACATGCGCAGAGTGCAGAAGTGGTTTATTCGCCTAAAAATAGACCCAGTACGCCGCCGGGTCACGATACCACCGTCAGTGGAGATGGACTTAGCCTTTTGGGGGAATCCCAGGATTTTATCAGAGGGAGTTCCCCTGGGCAAAGTGATGTCATACGTGTCGGTATTCATGGATGCATCCCTCTACAGATGGGGCGGGACCTGCCTGTCATAGTCAGTGGGGGAGGCATGGTCACCCAACACGTGTCACCACATAAATGTCCTAGAGTTATTAACGGTTCACAAAGTCCTGAAACACTTCATTCATCTGGTTCAGGAATGTCATGTGATGGTCCACACGACAACAAGGCCATGGCCGCGTACATAAACCGCCAAGGCGGGGTGAGATCCACTCAGCTGATGAACACAGCAAGAGACCTTCTCTGTTGGGCACGTACACACTTGAGATCGCTAAGGGTGGTCTACATCCCTGGCGTGCTAAACAGAGGAGCCAATATTATGTCAAGAGGCGGTCAGATGGACAGGGACTGGACTCTCCATCCAGACCTGATCTCACTAATTTGGAACAAGTTCGGGAAAGCGAAAGTGGACCTATTGGCCCCTCGAGAGAACACTCAATGCCCTCTGTTCTTCTCCTTAAGTCCTTGGGACACTCCCCCATTGGGAGTAGATGCGTTTGCCCACAAACCGTGGCCCAAAATGCTGATCTACGCTTTTCCCCCAGTTCCCCTGCTACCAGCACTGCTGGAGAGAGTGAGGGAGGAAAACGTATCAATGATTCTGATCGCCCCGGAGGGCATGAACACACCATGGTTTCCGGTGCTACAGCAGCTAGCAGGCCAATCATGGAAGCTGCCTTGGAGGGAGGACGCCCTCCTACGGGGGGCGGGGGGAGCAATAAAGAGTTTTCCTGTGATCGACCAACATCTGCTGGTCTGGGTGCTGAACGACAACATTTAGAAAGCCTTGGGTTTTCTAAAGACGTCATTTGTACTATTCAGGGAGCACGTGCAAAGTCCACCACAACTGTTTACGCATCAAAATGGGCTGCTTTTCAGCGATGGTGCCTTGAGAAACAGCTTGAACCATCCTCATGTTCCCTGGGCTCCATTTTGTCATATCTACAATTATTGTTGGACAGGAACCTGGCCTTCAGCGCGATTAAAACATACGCTGCGGCAATCTCCTCCTGTCATGAAGGCTTCAATGATAGAACAGTGTTTAGTCATCCCTTGATGAAATGCTTTCTAAAAGGCACACATCGTCTTAGACCAATTTCACATACTTTGGCCCCTCAATGGGACCTAGTCACTGTACTGAATGCACACAGTGGTGGGATGTAACTAAGTACAAATACTTTGTTACTGTACTTAAGTATATTTTTCATGTATCTGTACTTTACTTAAGTAGAATTAAATGTGGGTACTTTTACTTTTACTGCACTACATTTTACATGAAGTATCTGTACTTTCTACTACACTACATTTCTATAATGTGTTGAGTTACAAGTTACATTCACGTTGCAACTTTTTGATTTGTCGTTAGTTTGAAAGTAACTGATGTTGAGAGGGGAGTTGGTCCATTGAATCACTGCAAAGTGGACAGGTAACATTAGACCTGCCTTCAAGAAGAGCTGGACCAATGATGTATATTCTTGTGTATAAGTCATTTAGCTGGGAGCACCCACAGCACCACTAACACACACAAAATGGATTCCACCACAAAGATTCATCCAGAAGATACACAACACCCATGGCTTTATTGAAATATTATTGAAAGACTATTGAAATATTATTGAAAGACTATTGAAAGACTGTTCAGTACAGCAGGACAGATTCTCTCTCCCTAAAGAGCCAGACATGGACTCAAAAACTTTGAAAACCAACTTCTTCTGAACTTGAACAAGAAATTCTTGCTGCAATATTAAAATGTGTCAGTTCATGGGATGTTAGGAGACAAGAGATTTCTCCAAATGTCTCGACACTCAGGTCCAAGTTTTGAAAATGTTGTCAGGAAGTTAAAGTATTGTTCATTGTTGATCCATTACAAGATTGACTAGACAATATTTTAACTAGAGTTGATGACAAACGAGTTGAAGTGATCTATTCCTTTGTTAGTTGTGTCTAATGCTCCTTTTTTCAAACAGACAACTTTTACTTAAATGTGTTTACTGCAGTTAAAATGACACATTGGTTTTATTTTGTGTTAAATAAAAACTTTCAAAGGTATAATCATTCCTCTTTCTTATTTTGCTTAATGGTATTTAACTCATCACTGAAATTCTGACACACAGAATCAAAAGTCCAAGTGTGAACTGTGTCACAGAGTAAACACAATAAAAACATGCATTATCTGCAGCATTGTTCATTAAAATGGCTCAACACTATTAATGTATTACAGAAAATATGCATACAGTACGCACACTTAATGGTATTGTAGACCATTGCATTAGTTAATACATTCAGCAAGTACTTTTACTTTAATACTTTAAGTATTTTTAAAAGCAAGTACTTATTTACTTTTACTTAAGTAAAAATATTAATATGGTACTTCTACTTTTACTAGAGTACATTTTTGTCTGTTTATTTGTACTTTTACTTAAGTACAGTGTTTGAGTACTTTCTCCACCACTGGCACTGACCAAGAGCCCATTTGAGCCTTTAGACAAAATACCATTAAAGTATTTGTCCCTAAAAACAGCATTGTTGTTAGCTCTAACATCAGCTAAAAGAGTGAGTGACTTGGCAGGCCTGTCCATCTCTCCTTCTCTTTTTAAAATTCAAAGGGATGGTAGTTCAGCTGAACTTAGGCCAAACCCCGCCTTTACCCCTAAGAGCATAACAAGCTCGTTTAGGTCAAGAGTTATTACGTTGACGGGTTCTGCCTTCCTCCTCACACTAATGCAGAAGAGGAACGTCTACTCTTGCTCTGCCCCGTGCGGGCACTTAAATGTTATGTGACACGCACTACTACAGTGCGTAAATCTGATAGACTGTTTGTGCACTTTAGAAAACAGTCTCAAGGTCAACCCTTGACCTCTCAACGCCTGTCACATTGGCTATGTGAAGCCATTCCACCACGACTGTTTACGCATCAAAATGGGCTGCTTTTCAGCGATGGTGCCTTGAGAAACAGCTTGAACCATCCTCATGTTCCCTGGGCTCCATTTTGTCATATCTACAATTATTGTTGGACAGGAACCTGGCCTTCAGCGCGATTAAAACGTACGCTGCGGCAATCTCCTCCTGTCATGAAGGCTTCAATGATAGAACAATGTTTAATCATCCCTTGATGAAATGCTTTCTAAAAGGCACACATCGTCTTAGACCAATTTCACATACTTTGGCCCCTCAATGGGACCTAGTCACTGTACTGAATGCACTGACCAAGAGCCCATTTGAGTCTTTAGACAAAATACCATTAAAGTATTTGTCCCTAAAAACAGCATTGTTGTTAGCTCTAACATCAGCTAAAAGAGTGAGTGACTTGGCAGGCCTGTCCATCTCTCCTTCTCTTTTTAAAATTCAAAGGGATGGTAGTTCAGCTGAACTTAGGCCAAACCCCGCCTTTACCCCTAAGAGCATAACAAGCTCGTTTAGGTCTAGAGTTATTACGTTGACGGGTTCTGCCTTCCTCCTCACACTAATGCAGAAGAGGAACGTCTACTCTTGCTCTGCCCCGTGCGGGCACTTAAATGTTATGTGACATGCACTGCTACAGTGCGTAAATCTGATAGACTGTTTGTGCACTTTAGAAAACAGTCTCAAGGTCAATCCTTGACCTCTCAATGCCTGTCACATTGGTTATGTGAAGCCATTTCACAGGCGTGCAGCTCCTCTGACCTTCAGCCTCCGGAAGGTATTAGAGGTCACTCTACTAGAGGAATTGCGACTTCTACAGCATTGCACAAAGGCCTCTCTATGCAGGACATTTGTGCTGCTGCGTCATGGTCATCACCAACTCCTTTCATTCGTTTTTATTTGCAGGATGTTTCCAGTTCTTCACTGATACATTATGTCCTCAGGATGGTGGCTGAGTAATTCATTTCATTATCAATAAAACTATTGATAAATGACACAGTTTGCCTCTGTCTTTATTGATGATTACTGTCATGATTGAATGATTAGTCAGTTAACATCAGGTACTGAGGTTTGCACCAGACCCGGCTGCAGAAACAATTCAATGGGGGGGCATTCTATTTTTTCAAGGGGGCATATTTTTTTCAACATTTTATTTGCTTCAAGTTGAACAGCGGCTCTGTGACCACTCCTGGAACTCGACCATTCCTTTGTTAGGTCTAATGCTCCTTTTTTCAGGCAGACAACTTTTACTCAAATGTGTTTACTGCAGTTAAAATGACACATTGGTTTTACTTTGTGTTAAATAAAAACTTTCAAAGGTATATTCATTCCTTATTATTCTTATTTTGCTTAATGACATTTAACTCTGCATGTCATCCCTGAAATTCTGACACACAGAATCACAAGTCCAAGTGTGAACTGTGTCACAGAGTAAACACAATAAAAACATGTATTATCTGCAGTATTGTTCATTAAAATGGCTCAACACTATTAATGTATTACAGAACATATACATACAGTAGGCACATTTGATATTGTAGGCCATTGCACTAGTTAATACTTTCAGCAAGTGATTTTACTTTAATACTTTAAGTATTTTTAAAATCAAGTACTTATTTACTTTTACTTAAGTAAAAACATTAATATGGTACCTCTACTAGTACTAGAGTACATTTTGTCTGTTTATTTGTACTTTTACTTAAGTACAGTCAGTGTTAGAGTACTTACTCCACCACTACACACCACAATTATGCAAGATTAATGTTATGCAGACAGTACATTTATTATCTGCACAGCCATAAGTTTATATTGGACTACTCATGTCACAGAAAGCACAGTGGTTCTTACCTTTAGAAGTTCTTTCTGGTCTTTTTATTTGCAACGCTTCCAAGCTAACGTTGCTGGTTAGCTCAAAATCTTCCTAATTTCTAGCTTTAAAAAAAAAAGTCAGTTGACTTCAGTGCTTACGTTTTCCAACTGAAATGGATGGTGCCGCTTCCTGTCTGCTCTCATTGCTGTGTCAATACACGGACAATGATGAGCGTGTGTTTCTGTTTGAAACAATTAGTTTGCACCCGCCCCCCTCGAACTGTAGTTGGCTAGAATGTTGCCTTGGCTTCATTGATTGGTTGAATTGTATGACGGACAAACAAAGATAGGAAAAATAGAAGGATGCACACTCGGAGATTAAAAACAAACAAACAAAAAACTTCCCGTCGTCCAGTCTGTCAGGGGGGGCAGAGCTGACTCTGAGGGGGGGCAATGCACCTCAATGCCCGCCCATGCCGCCGGGCCTGGTTTGCACACCTGTTAATTATATGCATCTTCTGTTTCCTTGGTGGTGCATCATTATGCTTATTTGAGGTATTGGCGGTTGCCAGAGTATGTTATGGTTATCAGTCAAACCCAGTGAGGCATGGACCATATCCTGCTCCGCCTTTAAATCCATATAGCGTAGCGTTTTAAAGGGCGGAGCTTATACAAAATAGAACGTTGGTTACGTATTGTAACCCTAGATTATATGAGTAGAAGCGTAGCCCTTTAAAACGGGGGCCTCACTGGTTCTCAATGGCAGAAGAAAAGTATTGCCTTTGGGAACAACTGCACGGTCCAGGGGCATATTTATGCAGACCGGGCGTGGCCCCCCAACAGGTGGGCGTAGACTAAAGTTTTTCAGTGTTACGGCGCGAAGCGAGGGATAAACCCATATAGCGTAGCGTTTTAAAGGGCTACGCTTATACTCATAGAATCTAGGGTTACAATACGTAACCAACGTTTCACAGACAAGACAAAGCAAAAGCAAAGCGGAGACTGAGACGAGATGTCCGCCCTTGAGAAGAGCAAGTGTTGAATCTTAGCTGAGCCTGGTTTGGTGTTAACCGAAAGCTGAAAGGAACCAAAAACATTGGAGATAAAGTTGATGTTTGAAAGCTGCGTCCTCTTTCATTGCACTTGTCTCCCTCAGATTCTGGTTCAGAACACGCAGATGTGGATCAGCATCAACAGCAACTGAGTGCTGCAGCTGGGTGAGCAGGCTTCACGTTTTTAACATTTTTAACCTAAAAAAGGAATAACAGATTGAGTCTGTCAAGTTTGGATGTTAATCAGAAGGTCATTTTTTTAACATCTGCATTTGGCAAATGTCTGAGATTGATTTCTAATGGCTTTAACAATCTGAGTTTAATCTGACTTTAACAAAGAAGCAGTCGTGTTTTAGTGATGAGCACAAACATGATCCACAAGGCCATAGCACTTTAACAACACATCCCCCCAATTTTTTTATCACCTGACAGACATTTTAAAGTGTAGCTAAATAATAATAATAATAATAATAATACTTTATTTGTATAGCATGTTTTAAACAAACGTTACAAAGTGCTTCACATAAATGACACCAGAAGCACAAAAGTGAACCACCAAATCAATGAAAATACATGACAATACTGTATAAGAAAAAGTGAAAATAAAAATACAAAGAAATTCAGATATTAAAAGCCTTATTATACAAGTAAGTTGAAAAAAACAAACAATGAAAACCTGTAACTAGTAAAATGTGTATACATTTGGCCAACTCAGTACACTTACAGTATAATCTAATCTAGCTAATATAAATAATTTAATTCTACATGTGTCAAAGGTTTTTACTTGGATCTTACAGGCAAAAGTAAATGTGACAATCAAAGGCTGATCTCGACTTCTCCGCGTCTTCCAGGACATCCTATTGAATCGAAGGCAACTGAACATTTATTTTATTTACTCTCATCTGAGGTTTCTCACTTTTGAAATTCAAATATTTTAGAAACCTCGTTGGACTGGAAGCAAGAGTTTAGTTTTCCAGGGAGGTCAATAAATTGATCAAAATCTGCAAGTTGATTTTCAGCCAATGTCCCAAACCTCCACAAAATGTTGCATTAATAAAACGCAGGCATTTACTCAAACATGTTGGGCACGGTTCTTTATTTATAAAATGCATTCATCCTTGAATGGCTGGCTTCTTTTACATGATGATCTCTGAATATTAATTATCAGCCAGAGAATATGTCCAATTAAATTTGATGTCAGTTTAAACATCGTGTATATGTGGGTAACGTGTGCATTTGTGCGTGAGGCATTCCCAAAGCATTAAATGAAACACATGATAGAAAAATATGCAACTAATCTTTAGCTTCAGCTTCCACTGATTTATCATGAGCTGGGATAAACTTCAGCTGAAACTCAGAATGTCAGAAACTGTCCTCCCTGTGTGAGGTGGCAGCATGACCTTTGACCTCTTCTCCTCCTCATGTGCTAATGTGAACTGAAGTGTTTGTGGCGAGTCGTCCCTGCACATCGCTGCTCGTCTGTCCTGCCCAGAGTTGGTGTCGGTCCTGCTGGATCACAGGGCGGACCATGTTGCCGTGAACTCAGAGGGCAAACAACCACTGGACCTCGCACCTCCTGCCAGCAGAGTGAGGAGGCTGCTGAGGGAAGCAGGAGGTGCCATATATACGGTGGCCATGAGGTGCAACTGAATAACGTTTCATTAAACAGAACTTGAAAAAAATAAAAAAATAAAATGCAACCAAAACAATAAAAACACAGCATTTGAAAAAACGGAATTACATTAGGCCAAAGCAGAAGTGACCAGAATCACATTTGAGAAAAATGAAACTACTTTTGAAAAAAAGAAATTACATTTGAATGAACGGAATTACTACGTTCCCACCCTCATCTATGGTCATGAGCTTTGGGTTATGACCGAAAGAACAAGATCTCGGATACAAGCGGCTGAAATGAGTTTTCTCCGCAGGGTGGCTGGACTCTCCCTTAGAGATAGGGTGAGAAGCTCAGTCATCCGGGAGGGACTCGGAGTAGAGCCGCTGCTTCTCCACATCGAGAGGAGCCAGTTGAGGTGGCTCGGGCATCTGGTTAGGATGCCTCCTGGACGCCTCCCTGGTGAGGTGTTCCGGGCATGTCCCACCGGGAGGAGACCCAGAGGAAGACCCAGGATACGCTGGAGGGACTATGTTTCTCGGCTGGCCTGGGAACGCCTTGGGATTCCCCCAGAGGAGCTGCTCCAAGTGGCTGGGGAGAGGGAAGTCTGGGCCTCCCTACTTAGGCTGCTACCCCCGCGACCCGACCCCGGATAAGCGGAAGAAAATGGATGGATGGATGGATGGATGAT
>JBBPBX010013359.1:30738-52513 GCA_038048925.1 Garcialebias charrua
AAACGGGATTACATTTGAACAAATTACATTACATTTGAAAAAACAGAATTACATTAAGCAAAACTGGAAGTGGTGGGGTTTGTTTTTAGTGTTTTATTTTTGTTTACTTTATTAAGTTATTTTTTATTACATTAATTTATCACATTTTTTCCAAAGAATTTCATTTTTTTCAAATGTAATTCTGTCTTTACAGATTTTTTTTTTAATGTTCATAAACACCTCATGGCCTACATATGGGCACACAAAAAGTGATGGGTAGAGTGTGAGGATGGAGTAAGTTCGAGGTCTTTCTGGTGGGCTGTATTAGATATAATCAGAACATAATCAGAACTTCTCTCTATAGTGGAACTTGTCTCCTGAGTGTCTCCTTTAACCAGCTGGGCAGACTATCGGAAAACTGTAGGCAGGCAGAGGCTGTGTGGGATCCACGACTTTCACCTCACTACAGAGCTGATCCAGTATCTCCTCTACCCATCAGACCTGAGAGAAGATCCAGTGCTCTGAAACCTTCACTGTTCAGGAGCTGAACCTTACATCTGCTGACCACTAGGGGGAGCCCTTGCACAGTCTGTGGGAGGAGAGTATCTTCACAAGAACATTAAGAATAGCCAGAGAAAAATGTGTGGGAGGATGCTGCTGTAAAATATTCTTTAACAAAAACACAAAAATTCCTGAATGCAAAAGTAATATGAACCATACTGAAATGTTTCAGATGTTATTTTTTATGTCACATTCTTAATTAGAGGCACAGTTTAGGATGCTGCTAAGGAGTTGGATTTGTGTAAAATTGCAACTTTTTTTAAAGGAAAATACACTGCCTGCACCCCCCCCCCCCCAAAAAAAAAGTTGCCACCTGCATTTAACTAAGCAAATAGGTACGAGCCTCCTATTGGATAATTACTGCATGGTTGATTGTCTTTCAGCTGACACCAAGTTATTTAACCCCAACTGGTGTAATGAGTTGCTTCTCATTTCTTAAACAACTATGTTGAAAGACACATCACGTGGTCGTGGAAAATATGTCAGTCTGTTTGAGAAGGGTCAAATCATTGGCATCAAGCAGAGAAAAAATCTAAGGAGATTGTAGAAGCTGCTAAAATTGGGTTAAGAACTGTCCAACGCATTATTAAAAACTGGAAGGATAGTGGGGCCCCATTGTCTTTGAGGAAGAAATGTGGCTGGAAAAAAAATCCAGAATGATCGTGATCAGCGATCACTTAAACGTTTGGTGGAATCAAATCAAAGAAAAACAACAGTAGCACTCAGGGCTATGCTTAATAGTGAAAGTAAGAGCATTTCCACTCACACAATGTGAAGGGAACTCAAGGAATTGGGACTGAACAGCTGTGTGGCCTTGAGAAAACCAATAATACCATACCATACCAATTTATTTTTAGAGCACTTAAAACAGCAACAAGGCCAACCAAAGTGCTGTACAATAGAAACAAACAAGCACAGCGGACAGGAAAACATAAAATAAAAATATAGATACAAATAGCAGCAGAAACTATAAAATGGCCAACACTGTATAGTACAGAGAGGATCAAAACCAAATCACACCATGTTAAAGGCAAGAGAATAGAAATGGGTTTTCAAGTGAGACTTAAAGACTGTGAGTGTGGGAACCTGCCTGACACGCAGTGGCAACTCATTCCACAGTCTTGGACCTGCAACAGAGAAAGCCCTGTCACATGGGGGTTGTGGGAGTTGGAGACAATTATATCAGAAAATAATTTAGATTTAGCAGCTTTAACGGTTTTCTGATAGCGATGCCAACTCTCCCTTAACATTTGAAACAAAACCTGCAGCCGGTCCTTCCTCCACCTGCGTTCTGCTCTCCCACACTGCTGTCTAACAGCTCGAGTGACGTCATCCAGCCATGGCTCTGATCTGTTTCATTTTTCTGGTTTTAAGGGGAGCAACACGGTCCAGAACATTTAAACAGAGTTAAACTAAGAGGTTAGCTCCTCGGTGGAAAGAGATACCAGGAGCTGTTTGATCATCTCAGAGTTAAAAGCTTCATTAAAACGAGCAGCAGTGAAATGGTTAATGGCACGAGTGATACGGGCAGGAATGCACAGCTTAGAAGTAGGACAAGTGGGGGTGAAGTCAAACAATACAGGCATGTGATCTGACAAAACATTGTCACCGATTACCAGATTAGAAACAGAAACATCACATGTTAAAACGAGGTCCAACGTGTGACGGTGTTCTTGGGTGGGACTGTTTACCTGCTGAGTTAAGAGTCCAATAAATCTAGGAAGTCTTTCACTAAGGGCTTCTCCTGACAACACACATGGATATTAAAGTTCCCAATAACCAACAAGTGTGTGTATTTTGGTGTGATATCAGCCAAAAAGTCAGAGAATTCACTTATGAAGTCCTTGGATCTCGAGGGTCGGTAGACGAGCGTGCACAGAACCGGAGGGGAGTGTCTGAGTTCAAAGACGCTCAGCTCAAAGCTGGAGCGGGAAACAGGGATGGCCAACTGTTTACAGGCAAAGCTTGGTTTAAAAACTGTTAATAATCCACCCCCATGCCAGCCTGATGGCCGCAGACACAGACAACACAGGGGTTAAAACACAGACAGTCCAGAGGGAATAATTCCACCAAGGCGCTGGACTCACCATCAGATAACCAAGATTCCGTGACGTGAAGAAAATACAACTCCTCATCTTTAAAAAAGTCATTGAGGATGAAAGTCTTGTTGGAAACAGACCTTGCGTTGATTAAACACATTCTGATAGGGTCCGATGCAGACAGCGTAATGGGGGGAGCGCGCACCAGTGGGCGCAGATTTTGAATAACAGCTCCTCCATGCCGGTTTGCGCAGCGTGCAGGTAAACAACTCAAGCTGTTTAGATGGACTGCGCGCGCGGGTAGCTGTCCAGCAGCCAGGCCCCTGGAGCACCACGGGTTAGAGGGGTGATGATCAGATCCAGAGAGAGCCCCATCACTCTTGACAGAATAATCCACGCGGTGCCTCAGTTTCACCAAAACCGCACACACGTCATCTTTTTAATTTGTACATGTTGCCTTTGGGGTCCATTTTTTAGAAAACACAACATTCCTTTTCACTGCTTTGCTGATGATACACAGTTATATCTTCCAATTGAGTCAGACAGGGTCACTCCACTGGATCCACTCTTGGACTGTCTGAATGACATTAAAATCTGGTTAAAACTTAATTTTCTAAATCTAAATGAAAATAAAACGGAAGTCATCAGCTTTGGCAAATGTAACACCCTAAATGTTCTTGGCCCCTTGGCTTCATACAGCCACTCCAATGTCAGGAATCTGGGAGTTATTTTTGATAGTGCTTTTAAATTAGACAAACAGATAAATGCTGTTGTTAAATCCGGTTTCTTCCAGCTAAGACTCATTGCCAAGGTGAAGTCTTGTCTCTCTTTCAGAGACCTTGAAAAGGTGATTCATGCTTTTATAACCTCTCGTTTGGACTACTGTAATTCATTGTATGTTGGTTTAGACAAATCATCTTTGCATCATTTACAATCTGTCCAGAACGCAGCAGCTCGTCTTTTAACAGCAACTAAAAAATATGAACACATAACCCCTGTCCTGGCTTCCCTCCACTGGCTCCCTGTCCACTTCCGGATTGATTTTAAGATTTTATTGCTTGTTTTTAAAATCTTAAAAGGTCTGGCCCCGTCATATTTATGTGATCTTATTAACATCTACACTCCAGTAAGAGCACTCCGGTCTACCAACCAGTTTCTCTTAGATGTCCCCAGATCCAGAATGAAATCCAGAGGTGATCGGGCTTTTGCGGTTGCTGCTCCAAAGCTTTGGAACAGTTTACCCGAGAATTTAAAGACCACTCAGACTGTTGAGACTTTTAAATCTTTGCTCAAGACTCATCTGTATTCCTTGGCATTTGATCCACGTAGCGCGAGACAAAATTTTGAGCAGATTTTATTGTTGTTGTGTGTTGTATTATTGTTAACTTTATTATGTACGTTTCAGTGGCGTGAATGACTGACAGGAGTTTTTCTGTTCACTTAGGGAAATGTTCTTCATCTCCAGCTCCTCTGATCAGTGGAGTCCCTCAAGGGTCTATTTTAGGACCACTGCTTTTTAATCTGTACATGTTGCCTTTGGGTTAATTTTTAGAAAACACAACATTCCTTTTCATTGCTTTGCTGATGATACCCAGTTATATATTCCAATTGATTCAGACAGGGTCACTCCACTGGATCCATTCTTGAACTGAATAGGTTTCTGCTGTTGGCGCGCGGACTCGTCGTGGGAGCTCTTTGTGTTTCTACCACCGGAGGTTCGGCAATAAGGCCAAGAGCCGCATCCCGCTGTGCACGTTCAGGGTGTCGGGAAACGAGGAAGCCGGCGCTCAGTAGCAGCTGTGGGCGCTGGCGAGCAAGGTGAGCTGCTCTTCCTCACAGACTCCCTGTCAGGACATCGTTTTTTGGTTGACTCTGGTTCCCAGAAGAGTTTGGTCCACCCTCTTGGGCCTGACTTAGCAGGCCGAGGCAGTGGCCCACTGCTAACTGCAGCTAACGGTTCTCCGATTGGAACTTTTGGAACTAGACGGACGACAGTTTCTTTCCATGGACATGAGTTTGAGTGGGACTTTGTTGTTGCCTCAGTGACTGTTCCTATTATCGGTGCAGATTTTTTTATGCGCTCATGGTCTGTTAGTTGATGTTGCTAACCGCAGACTTATTGACGCTGTATTTTTTGCTACTTTCCCATGTGTGTCTGGGGGGGACTGGGCCACTAACTCATGCTAATTTTTTAGTTTCAGGCGATGTTTTTCAAGGTTTGCTGGCAGAATTCCCCTCTTTAACTACACCTGTTTTTTTACGGTGGCCGAGGGGTGCAAACGCGCAGCAAAAACAGAACAGCACGCTGCAAAAAGTAAACAGCGTTCCAAAAGTTGAAACGCGCATCAAAATGAAAACAGCGCGCTGCAAAAAGTGAACAACGTTCCAAAAGATGAAACGCGTTGCAAACCCAAATGCTACAAATTAAAAAGTAGCTGCAACGCAAAAAAGAAAACAGCGCTCCAACAGATGATACATAGTAGCAGGTCCCCACATCGAAGGTTGAAGGCTGGTTGGTTTCCAGTCAGTGCCACTCTGGTTCTATGTGTCATGCAAGTATGTGGTTTTAGGTGGGCTTATGATTGGGATTTTACATTAGCCTCACCTATATGCACCTGGTATGTAAGCTATCATGGTTTAGATCAGCTACAGATACCAAGTAAGGGGTGGATCATGCATCAAAAGTTAAATATAGGGATCGACGTCTATAGACGGTTCAGGAGGGCTTCTGTAACGAAGGCCTCTTCTCCCAAACTATTCCTCCATTCATAACCTAGCTTAAAGTTAAACTAAAATAGAAAAGAAAATATAGTTTGGTCTAAATGTCTGTTGTTCTTTTAGACGACGACGTAGGGATTTGTATTCCCTATAAATTTAGAAGTCTATGGCGAGACTCATCAAAATGAATAGATAATCTAGAATAGAATCAATCGAATCAGTTCAAATTTGAAATTGTGAGACCAGTGTAGTTTATGGTACTTAAAGTAGCTTTAAAGGTGCAGTCTGCAGTTTCTGTAGAATGCCGCACAGAAAAAATTTAAACAGGCAAAGCATTCTGATCCCTCCCCCTCAGAGCCATATATGGCTCTGCTCCCCCTTGCTCTGCTGAAATTCAAATTCAAGCTCTGTTTTTATTGGCTGATTCAAATTCAAGCTCTGTTTTTATTGGCTGGTTACAAACTCTGTTTTTATTGGCTGGTTAACGGCGGGTCACTGTGGCTTTTTAGAAATGCTTTTAGTAACACCTGGAGAAGCAAGGGGACTATAGTTTTTTCAAAGATTACTTTGTCTAACATCAGTCTGTCAGGAGATAGTGACAAAGTGAAGAAATATGTTAAAATATATTTTTAGAAAACTTATAGACTGCATTACAGAAACTGCAGACTGCAGCTTTAAACTACATTGACTCACTACATTGACTCTTCATTGACTGAGGTTCAACAAATGAAAACTGCATGTTGGCATAGTTAAATCCACTTAAGTCTTTAACTTATCATTACCTCTTTTGGCTGGGAGTGTTCAGAAAACAATGCCAAGCTCCAATAACAACAAAGTAATGATTAAGCAACAAGAAAACAACGTGTCACTGCTTCGACTCACCCTGTTCGTTAGATTCTGACTTACTGTCCGTGCTGGCTTGGTTTCCTCTAGACTCACGTTTGTGACTTTCACACTTAGTGTTCTGAGATCTGGTTGGAACGGTTTCTTTACGCAACTAGTATAGTTTAAACTGTTTAGTTTATTTACTATCTTGTGTTTGGACGATCTTATTTTCCCATGTGGTCGGTGAGTTTGCGAGATCTTTGTCGTTTGTGGAGTCATTGAACGCCTTGTAAGGTTTGATCTGATTTCGATGTACCCATTTAACAATTGGCTCTTTGCGGCCTTTGCTTATTTTGATTCCGTAGACAATTGAGGACACTTTGTCTGTTATCAAATGAGGTCCAGTCCACCTGGGCATTAGTTTGCGGGCGAGAGTTCCGGTCCCGGACTCTCCTTTCCCGGTTGCGGGGGCGAACGTATAGTACCAGACTCTGTCTCCCACTTGGAGTTCATCGTGAGAGGCCTTCTGGTCATAGTACGCCTTACGTCCGTCAGCAGATTTTTCCAGGTTTTTCTGGGCGAAAGCAAAAGTGTTTCTGAGGTGTACATTCAAGTCTTTCATGTATTGTTGTGTGGTGTAGGCTGTCGCCATGGCGGCATCGCCTGGTTGGTACAACAGGTGTAGAGGGAGAGTCATTTGTCGACCGGTCATCATCTCGAAGGGAGAGATGCCAGTTGATGTGTGTGGAGTGGCCCTGATGGCCATGAGGACCAGAGGGAGTTTCACGTCCCAGTCCTTGTGGTTTGCGGCTACGTATTTCTTCAAAATACTCACCACAGTTCTGTTTGCTCTCTCAACTTGTCCTGAAGCTTGTGGGTGGTAGCCAACATGGAAATTGGCTTTGACGCCTAGCGTCTTCCACATTTCTTTCATCACTTCACCTGTGAAGTGTGTACCTTGGTCTGAGTTCACCCTAAGGGGAAGTCCAAACCTTGAGAATACATGATTCATTAACAACATAGCAGTGGTTTGTGCTGTGTCATTAGGGGCTGGTAGGCATTCTACCCATTTGGTAAATGCGCAAGTTACCGTGAGGAAATACTTGTTTCCTCTAGTGCTCTTAGTGAGTGGTCTAACCCAGTCAAACTGGATATCAGACCATGGAAATGCAATGCCTCTGCTTTGCAGTGGTGCTCTGTGGAGTGGTCTGGTTGGCTGAAACTGGCCGCAGACCAGGCAACCTTCAATGTAGTCTTTGACATCCTTTTTCATACCAGGCCAATAGGCAATTTGGTTCGATGCCTTCAGCGTGGCATTATCCCCTTTGTGTCCTGCGGACGGAAGATCATGGGCATGAACTAACATCACCCCCCTGTGGCCATGGGGAACCACGGACACTAGTGAGGACGTTGATCCATGAGCAAAAGTTAGGATGCCTTTGAGTAGTTTTAGCTGTTTGCGCAACTGATAGAGGACTTTAAGGTCTGGATCGGAATCCAGTTCGTCTTTCGATGGAGTATTTTTGTCTGGGTCAGTCAGGTACAGTATCATGGAATTGATAGCGGGGTCCAACTTCTGCAGTTGGATGATGTCTGGGTCAGTCAGTGCGGGTCGCACAGAGACTGTGTTGTCAGCAGGTCTGGCTGCAGCTTGTGCGTGTGACTGCCATTACCTCAACTGTAGGTTGCGTTGACTGAGTTTTAATTAACCAGGACGGGTCGAAGGTCCATGGAGAACCTTCGTCAGTTCCCTCTTTGGCCAAATAATCTGCAAGGTCATTGTAGTACTTGTCATTGCCTTGGACTCTTGAATGTCCTGGAACTTTCTTCCAGTAGATCTGTAAGTCGTGTGATGTCACCAAGTGATCACACGCCATGAAAAGCTCTTTGTGTTTGACCACTTTTCTGTCACTTGTGAGAAAACCGCTCTGTTTCCACCCAGCGAGATAACACGCAAAACTTACACGAGCATAGTTAGAGTCAGTGCAGATGACTAGCGTCTTGATGGAGCGTTCTACTGCCATCTGTAGAGCTATTAGGATTCCTGCAATCTCAGCATACTGAGAAGTCTGAGAGCCTAGATTGTAGCTGAAAGTTATCTGTTCTTGGTCTTGGAGGAGAACCCTCCCAACACCTGCCCTACAGATGTTGTCTTTGCGGAATGAAGATCCATCCACGTACAATGTTGTCATACCTTTACAGATATTCTCATCAAAGAAGTGGTTATTCGGATCTTCTGTCACTAAAGGTTTTTCCTCAGCTGGCGGTTGGGAGGCTGGTACATCCTGTGTACATTTTTGGCAGATTGCCAAGTCAGTCCCCAAATGTGACTTCTTGTTTAGACCATAGCGGATGTCTAGGTCAAAACTCTGAAGCGCCATGAGCCACGTTGCAACACGTGAGTTTGTTACCACACCATCTCTGATGCGTTCACTGTTAAGAAAAGTCACTGGCTGGTGTTGCGTTTCAACAATGATTTTCTGTCCACCAATGTAGCTGGAGAAATGTTTAACTGCCCACACTGTGGTCAGTAAAGCTTTCTCACAGTCTGAGAATCTCAACTCGGGGCCTGCCATCGTCTTGCTGGCGTAGGCTACTACACGTTTGTCTCTGTCGTGTATTTGGTACAGACCTGCACTTATGCAATGAGCTGAGAAGCCCACTTCCAAGTAAAACTCTTTGTTGTAGTCTGGGTAGACTAAACATGGGGCTGACTTGATCCTGTTTATAAGAGCGTCCATTGCCTGCTGTTGCTTGTCAGTCCAGACAAATGGAACGTCTTTCCTTAGGAGTTCAGTCAGTGGTTTCGCAAGGTCCGCATAGTTTTCTATGAATTGGTTCGAGTAGTTACACACGCCCAGAAAACTTTGTAGTTCTTTGAGATTGGTGGGGACTTTGAGATTGTCGAGGCCTTGGGTGCGAGTCAGCTGTGGTTGTACTCCGTCTGGACCTACAAGTAGGCCAACGTAGTCCACCTTGGTTCTGCACCATTGGCATTTTGACAGTGATATCTTAGCACCAGCAGTTGTTAGTTGATTCAGAACGTGGTCGATCTCAGCCAAATGTGAGTCCAGTGTTGGCTGCCTCAAAAGGACATTGTCCACGTAAATCAGTGTCCCACGCTCGTGGGCGTCTGGACATGCTCTGTTTAAGAAGATGTTGAACTCAGCAGGTGAGTTAGCGTAGCCAAAGGAACACCTGTTAAAGGCGTATTGACGGCCATCAAAAGTGAAAGCTAGTTTATATTGGTCCTCATCATGCACAGGGATGGTCCAAAAACCAGAGGCGACGTTGAGGGTCGAAAAGTACTTACCATTGGTGACCTTGGGCAATTCCTGTTGGAGCTGCGTCATAGGCCATCTGGATAAGGGAACTTGTTTGTTTAGCTTTGTGTAGTCTATAGTGAGTCTCCACTTACCATTTGGTTTTAACACCGGCCATAAAGGCGCAGAGTAAGTGCTGTTACAGTGATACCTTTTTCTAACAGGTCATCAATGATTTCCCTGATAGGTTGATGTGCTGCCAGAGGAATCTTGTATTGTCTGACAAATGCAGGTGGAGCATTAGGCGGGGTTGGGATGCTCACTGTGTGGAGCGTGGTCAACCCACAATCCATCGAGTCAGTTGAGAATGATTTCTCATATTTTAGAAGAACTTTGCGAAGTTTGTCCCTTTCTTCATCAGTTTTCAGGGCGTCGGCTTGGGCGACCACCTGGTCAATCTGTGAAGCAATTGAGAGGGGTTCTTGTTCTTTGGGGAGCTCCAGTGAGTCCCCTTCATTGTCGTAAAACCTGTCAACAGGTAGTGCACTGTAAGTTTGAGGGCCTAGACTGTCTCCTTTGTTTTTTCATTCATTCAACCTTTATTTAGTCAGGTAAATCTTTTGAACCTCATGGGCTCATTTACGAAAGCGACCTGCTAAAACTAAAGAACAATGAACAGCAGTGATAGAATTTCATTAAACAATAAACAAACAAACAATAAACAATAGAAAACAAAAAGAGAGAAAAAAACAAAAGATTTTTTTTTTTTTTTTTAACAAAGTATCAAAAAACTAGCAAAACATTATAAGGTAGACGTATAAAATCAAAGACAGGAACAAATCTGCATTGGTTTTTGCCAGGATTCCAACAGATTCTGAAAACCATTTAGGGAGGTCAGGGCCGAGAGCTTCAGATCTTTTTGTAAGATATTCCATGAAGCAGGAGCAGAATAGGAGAAGGCCCTTTTTCCAAGTTCAGTCCTCACTGACGGAACACTGCAGGTAATCATGTCCTGAGAGCGCACACTGTAGCTGCACTCACGCAAAGACATGTAGGAGGAGATGTATGAGGGCAGTAGACCAAGAAGTGATTTAAAGATGAAAATGTACCAGTGGAAGAGTCTGCGTGAGGTTAATGATGTCCAATTAACCAGTGAATACAGGGTGCAGTGGTGGGTACGATAATCACAACCAGTTATGAATCTTAGTGCACCATGATAGACCACATCCAACATCTGCAGGGTGCTTGTAGGAGCATTCATGTAGAGAATGTCACCGTAATCAATGGAGGGAAGGAAAGTCACAGATACAAGGCGTTTCCTAACATTCAGTGTTAGACATGATCTGTTTCTGAAAAAGAAACCCAGTTTAACTTTCAATTTCTTCACTAGGTTTTCCACGTGGAGTTTAAAAGAGAGATGTGAATCGATCAGGATACCCAGATATTTATAGGAATCAACAAACTCAATAGGGACACCATTTGAAGATAAAATCAGAGGAGGATCTGCTGGAACCGCCTTCCTATTTGAAAAAAACATCCCTTTTGTTTTATCAGCATTTAGGACAAGTTTGAGACGGAACAAATCTGACTGGATGATGTCAAAAGCGGATTGTAGTAACTGGAAAGCCTTAGCTACTGTTTTAGCTCGGCAATAAACAACTGTATCATCAGCATAGAAATGTAAGGATGCATCAGGGATGCAGTGACCTACATTAGCTATGTAGATTGTAAAGAGAGTTGGTCCTAAAACTGAGCCTTGTGGTACACCATTTTTAACAAAATGGTTGTTGAATGGTTGCTTTGTTGAAACCGAACCCGTGAACTGTGTCATGGTCAGACTCAGTGGGGGCAGACCCGGCTGCAGAAACAATTCAAAGGGGGGGGCATTCTATTTTTTCAAGGGGGCATATTTTTTTCAACAAACATTTTATTTGCTTCAAGTTGAACAATGGCTCTGTGACCACTCCTAATACAGTGCTGTGAAGAAACAATCTCAATAAAATCACAAAATCTAAACAAAAAAAACAACAAAAAAGAACCACACAACCCAACCTGTAGTGCTATGTTCATTCAATTAAAAGTCAAACATAAACATAAACATACAGTGATAAATATAAGCACTAGTGTCAGGCTGAACACTGTGACTGAAGTGAACATTCATGCTAGATGAGCTGACGATATAACAATTCCATCACATTACACAGCTGAGTGTAGGTTGCATTAGAACAGTCATCAAGTGATCTAGGCAACTTCACACTCTGCAAAACCTGTTGCAACACTAACTCTCAGCATCACACCACAGTTATGCAAGATTAATGTTATGCAGACAGTATATCAAATGAACAAAATACTGTACATTTATTATCTGCACAGCCATAAGTTTATATTGGACTACTCATTTCACAGAAAGCACAGTGGTTCTTACCTTTAGAAGTTCTTTCTGGTCTTTTTATTTGTAAAGTCACAAACCAAGTCCTCAAAGTCCAGCACCCTCACCAGCTCAGACTCTTGGTACTTGAAGCATTACCTTGTTTTGTTAGATCTTCTACTGTAGAAGTTTCTTCAGTAAAGTTAGCTGCCATTGTTAGCTCAGGTTGAACCTCATTTGTAGAAGGCAACGCTTCCAAGCTAACGTTAGCTCAAAATCTTCCTCCTAATTTCTAGCTTAAAAAAAAGTCAATTGACTTCAGTTCTTACGTTTCCAATTGAAATGGATGGTGCCGCTTCCTGTCTGCTCTCATTTATTCCACTGTCAGTGTCATTCGTTGTCCTCTTGTTTTGTTGGAAAAAAGTCTGAATATCCATGATACACGGACAATGGCGAGCGTGTGTTTCTGTTTGAAAACAGCTAGTTTGCGCATTAAGTCAGTGACCCGCCCCCCTCGAACTGTAGTTGGCTAGAATGTTGCCTTGGCTTCATTGATTGGTTGAATTGTATGACTGACAAACAGAGATAGGAAAAATAGAAAGATGTACACTCGGAGATTAAAAACAAACTAACAAAAAACTTTCCGTCGTCCAGTCAGGGGGGGGGGGGGCAATGTCCCTCAATGCCCGCCCATGCCACCGGGACTGTGCTTACAGCTGCATCCACCGTGGTGCCCTTGGGGCTGCTGTCGCTAAGGCTCCTTCAAATGTGGCTGAACAGCTTGGCTTTGGACGCCTCGCGGAACGCTCATCGTCTCCGACGACTTCGGGTGAGCCCTCAGTGCCTCCAGTCTCTGTCCCAATGGAGGGTGAGGTTGTTTATGACAGCGGAGATCCCGATCGGTTCCCTCCCGTGTCATCGGGAGGTTGTGTTTATGGATGCATCCTCCACGGGCTGGGGTGCCACCTGGCGAGGTCACATGGCACAGGGGACGTGGTCCCGGACACAGGGGACAGAGCACATCAATGTCCTGGAGTTACTGGCCGTGCTTCTGGCCCTTCACAGCTTCCTTCTGGGCTTGCGGGGGAAGCATGTGCTGGTGAGGTCAGACAATACCACTGTGGTTTATTACATCAACCACCAGGGGGGGACCAGGTCACACAAACTGTTGCGTTAGACGCAGCGTCTTCTGACCTATGCTGCTCCGTGCCTGGCCAGCCTCAGAGCAGCCTACATCCCAGGGCCACAGAACGTGCCCGCAGATTCTCTGTCCCGTCAGAAGCCGCTCCCGGGGAAGTGGAAGCTTCATGACGAGGTGGTGGAGAGGATCTGGACGGTCTATGGCAGGGTGGACGTGGACCTCTTTGCCTCAGGGGACGCGTTTCACTGCCCCGTTTGGTTCTCCCTGGGCGACGGCAGCCCTCTGGGCCATGATACGCTGGCGCACGACTGGCCCCGGACCCTCCTTTATGCCTTTCCACCCTTCAGCCTACTCTTTCAGACCCTCCTGCGGATTCTTCAGGAGGGGCACACGGTTCTACAGGTGGCCCCCTTCTGGCCAGCAAGGAATTGGTTCCCTCTGCTACGCGAACTCAGCTCCGGCTCGCTGATGCATCTCCCCTCCAGGACGGACCTTCTTTCCCAGATGGGGGGTTGGGTTCTGCACCTGGACCGGCTCCAACTCTGGCTCTGGCCCCTACAGGGTTGGGGCCCACCTTTTCCGGATACACCGGGCCGGTAGGACATACGATGGCCAATGCGTGGGCGCCCTCCACGCGGGCAGTATATACTAATAAATGGGCGGCCTTTGTGACCTGGTGCCGCGATGATGGGCAGGATCCGGTACGGTGTTCAGTCTCTGACATACTGACCTTCCTGCAAGTGCTACTGGATTGAGGACGGTCCCCATCTACCTTGAAGGTGGATGTGGCTGCCATTTCTCGTTGGCATATCGGCCTGAACAGTTGTTCGGTGGGCCGAGACAAGGACGTTGCACTGTTTTTGAGAGGTGATTGGCATTTGCATCCACCCAAACGCCCTATGGTGCCAGCATGGGACCTTTCTCTAGTGCTTGAGGCTCTTCAGTCCCCCCCGTTTGAGCCTCTGACGTCTGCGGACCTCAAATGGCTCTTGATGAAAACAGCATTTCTTTTAGCAATGGCTTCTTAAAAGCTTGTGGGGGAATTGCAGGCTCTTTCAGTGGCCGAGCCCTGCTGCCAATGGAACCCTGATGGCTCAGGTGTCACACTGTGGCCTGATGTGACATTTTTGCCAAAAGTGTCCCTACTAGCCAGTAGTACCCAACCGCTCCATCTTGCCCGGTTTGACCCCGGTGGTTCCTCCGAACAGCTATGCCCTGTTCGTGCACTTGAGGCATACATAGCCGCTACTGTACCCATCCAGAGAACGGATGGCCTTTTTGTGTGCTACGCTGGCCCATGTACAGGTCAGGCACTCTCTAAACAGCGACTGGCACACTGGGTTGTGGATTTGATCTCCAAAGCTTATGCCTTGCAGGACCGGCCACTACCGGCGGGAGTGACGTACCACTCTACGAGGGACATGTCGACCTCATTTGCTGCCATGACGGGGGTACCGTTGGACAGTATCTGCCATGCGGCCTCCTGGATGTCGCAGAGTACCTTTACTCGATTTTACCGGGTGAATGTGGCTGCGCCCTATCCCCTGCAAAGAGTTCTGGAGCAGCATGTCTCCCCTTCACTTTGAGGTGAGTGGTGTGGTTGTTGTTCCTTGAACGTTGTCGATTCCTCGTGACCGGGTTGACATGCGCCATCCGTGCTTGAAAGCACTGCCCCTTGCGGTCAGGAGGGATGAAATAGAATGAAAGTTACTACTGTAACTATGGTTCTATGAATCCCGGATGACCACCAGGGTGCTTAGTCCCTCGGAATCCTTGCTTTGCGAGAAGATTGAGGGACTGGGTCCCAGATGTGACGTGCCTATATAGAGTCACGCGGGACCCCGGCAGGTCACGGGGTGACGTTGTTGTCATTTGTACTCGACCTACGCATGCGCAAGAATGCTTATTCGTGCTTGAAAGCACCGTCCCTGGCGGTCATCCGGGATTCATGGAACCATAGTTACAGTAGTAACTTTCGTTTTAACAACTGCTCTGATGTGGTTATCTAATTTTAGTCCAGCATCGACTTTGACCCCCAAGTTTGTAACAATAGGTCTAATATATTGGGCCAAGGAACCAACATTGACATTGGGAGTCTCAGTGGAGCTTCCAAAGAACATTACCTCAGTCTTTCCCTCATTCAACTTTAAGAAGTTCACAGCCATCCAGGCTTTGATATCCTCCAGACATGAAAACAGAGGGGCCAGAGAGTTAAGAGTCCTTTTTCTGTAGCGGGACATACATCTGTGTATCATCCGCATAACAATGAAAGGAGATACCATATTTTCTAAGAATGGACCCAAGAGGGAGCAGGTACAACGTGAAGAGGAGGGGGCCTAAGACTGAGCCCTGAGGAACCCAACACAAGAGAGGAACAGAGGAGGACACGTGGTCACCAAGGCAGACATAGAATGTGCGCTCCGCTAAGTAGGACCTAAACCAGTCTAGTACTGCACCGCTGACCCCGCCCCCATTGCTTCAAACGACAAAGTTAAGCCCCCAGTATAGCTCCGCGTTAGTCCGAGCACCGCGGCACGCCGTGTGAGCGCCGTGTGAGCGCCGCGGCACAAGCCTTTGATAGCGGGCGTGAACGCGCCAAGCTCAAATTTTACGACCGCCTACGCGCGCGCGTTGATAAACTGCCTCGCACCGGACTGTTTTGAGACACAAATGTATTAAATTCCTCTTATTCATTGCTGATCTGGCCTTTTCTTTTGTTTTTTTTTGCCAAAAGTCAAGTGATCACTTGAAGCTGTCACCATTCGCTTCCTCCTCCTCCAAAGAGGAATGAATGAATTTCTCACGAGCGAACTAAAGTCATGTCCTACGGGGCTGCACCAGGTTCTAAATATTTCCTGGTGTGCTGGTCTGTTGTGTGGCCTAAAGGAGCAATGCTCCCCGTTTTTATTTTATTTTTTAAAACTTTTTATGAACATATATCCATCCATCCATCCATCCATCCATCTTCTTCCGCTTATCCGGGGTCGGGTCGCGGGGGTAGCAGCCTAAGTAGGGAGGCCCAGACTTCCCTCTCCCCAGCCACTTGGAGCAGCTCCTCCGGGGGAATCCCAAGGCGTTCCCAGGCCAGCCGAGAAACATAGTCCCTCCAGCGCGTCCTGGGTCTTCCTCTGGGTCTCCTCCCGGTGGGACATGCCCGGAACACCTCACCAGGGAGGCGTCCAGGAGGCATCCTAACCAGATGCCCGAGCCACCTCAACTGGCTCCTCTCGATGTGGAGAAGCAGCGGCTCTACTCCGAGTCCCTCCCGGATGACTGAGCTTCTCACCCTATCTCTAAGGGAGAGTCCAGCCACCCTGCGGAGAAAACTCATTTCAGCCGCTTGTATCCGAGATCTTGTTCTTTCGGTCATAACCCAAAGCTCATGACCATAGATGAGGGTGGGAACGTAGATCGATCGGTAAATTGAGAGCTTTGCCTTTTGACTCAGCTCTCTCTTCACCACGACAGACCGGTACAGCGCCCGCTTCACTGCGGACGCTGCACCTATCCGCCTATCGATCTCACGCTCCAGTTTTCCCTCATTCGTGAACAAGATCCCGAGATACTTAAACTCCTCCACTTGGGGCAGGACCTCCTCCCCGACCCGGAGAGGGCATGCTACCCTTTTCCGGCTCAAGACCATGGCCTCGGATTTGGAGGAACTGATCCTCATCCCGGCCGCATCACACTCGGCTGCAAACCGCTCCAGTGAAAGTTGTAAATCACGAACTGATGAAGCCAGTAGGACCACATCATCTGCAAAAAACAGAGAAGCGATTCTAAGGCCACCAAAACGGATCCTCTCAACACCTTGGCTGCGCCTAGAAATTCTGTCCATAAAAGTTATGAACAGAATCGGTGACAAAGGGCAACCTTGGCGGAGTCCAACTCTCACCGGAAACGAGCCTGACTTACTACCGGCAATGCGGACCAAGCTCTGACACCGGTCGTACAGGGACCTAACAGCCCTTATCAAAGGGCCTGGTACCCCATACTCCCGGAGTACCCCCCACAGAACCCCCCGAGGGACGCGGTCGAATGCCTTCTCCAAGTCCACAAAGCACATGTAAACTGGTTGGGCAAACTCCCACGCACCCTCCAGGACCCTGCTGAGGGTGTAGAGCTGGTCCAGTGTTCCACGACCAGGACGAAAACCACACTGCTCCTCCTGAATCCGAGGTTCGACTATCCGACGGACCCTCCTCTCCAGAACCCCTGAATAGACCTTACCAGGGAGGCTTAAGAGTGTGATCCCCCTATAGTTGGAACACACCCTACGGTCCCCCTTTTTAAATAGGGGAACCACCACCCCAGTCTGCCAATCCAAGGGAACTGCCCCCGATGTCCACGCGATATTGCAGAGTCGCGTAAGCCAACACAACCCTACAACATCCAGAGCCCTAAGGAACTCCGGGCGAATCTCATCCACCCCCGGAGCCTTGCCACCGCGGAGCTTTTTAACCACCTCGGCGACCTCAGCACCAGAGATCGGAGAACCCGACCCAAAGTCCCCAGGCTCTGCTTCCTCAGTGGAAGACGTGCCAGTAGGATTGAGGAGGTCTTCGAAGTATTCCGCCCACCGACTCACAACATCCCGAGTTGAGGTCAGCAGCACGCCACCTCCACCATAAATGGTGTTGGTCTCGTACCTCTTTCCCCCCCTGAGACGCCGGATGGTGGACCAGAATCGCCTCGAAGCCGTACGGAAGTCATTCTCCATGGCCTCTCCGAACTCCTCCCACGCCCGAGTTTTTGCCTCAGCAACCACCCGAGCCGCATGCCGCTTGGACTGCCGGTACCTATCAGCTGCTTCCGGGGTCCCACAAGCCAAAAAGGCCCAATAGGACTCCTTCTTCAGCCTGACAGCATCCCTCACTGCCGGTGTCCACCACCGGGTTCGAGGGTTGCCACCACGACAGGCACCAACAACCTTGCGGCCACAGCTCCGATAAGCTGCCTCGACAATAGAGGCGCGGAACACGGCCCACTCGGACTCCATGTCCCCCGCCTCCCTTGGAACGTGTTCAAAGCTCTCCCGGAGGTGGGAGTTAAAGCTCCGTCTTACGGGAGACTCTGCCAGACGTTCCCAGCAGACCCTCACAATACGTTTGGGTCTGCCAGGTCTGACCGGCATCCTCCCCCACCATCGGAGCCAACTCACCACCAGGTAGTGGTCAGTTGACAGCTCCGCCCCTCTCCTCACCCGAGTGTCCAAGACATGCGGCCGCAGATCAGATGAGACGACAACAAAGTCGATCATCGAACTGCGACCTAGGGTGTCCTGGTGCCAAGAGCACATATGGACACCCTTATGCTTAAACATGGTGTTCGTTATGGACAATCCATGACGAGCACAGAAGTCCAATAACAGAACACCACTCTGGTTCAGATCAGGGGGGCCGTTCCTCCCAACCACACCCCTCCAGGTCTCACTGTCATTGCCCACGTGAGCGTTGAAGTCTGGGTCTCAACGGAGCGTTGAAGTATGAACATATAAACACAGAAAACCGCTGCGTAGCCCTCTGTCTTTTTTCTTCCACCCGACATGTCAATCATTTCAGTAAGCGTGTCAGCAAATGACCAATCAGCGACCTCAATTTGTCTGGTAGGTAAACGCTCCACCCTGCTGCAGCTGCTGAAGCCTGCACTCCAGAGAGCTGCGCTCGCACAGAGCTATAATATGAACTGCCTGCGCGCAGCACACGCGAGTCCAGTGGTACTGGGCACAACGCGCAGCTATACTGGAGGCTTAAGATATTATGGTCCACGGTGTCAAAAGCAGATGATAAATCTAAAAGCAGGAGGACAACACAGTCACCAGAGTCGTTGCTAAAAATATGTCGTTAAAAACTTTTAAAAGAGCAGATTCTGTACAGTGTAGAGATTTAAAACCAGACTGTAAAACCTCGAGAATGTTCTGTTCGTTCAAATATGCTGATAGTTGGTTGTACACAACCTTCTCGAGAATCTTTGAAAGAAATGGAAGTTTGGAGATCGGCTAGTAGTTAGCAAGAGAGGAGTCAAGAGTGGGTTTCTTAATGAGAGGCTGGACAGCTGCATGTTTAAAATGTTCAGGGACCACACCAGAAGACAGACTGCTGTTCAGAAGAGCAAGGACTGAAGGACCTACAGTGACAAAAACCTCTTTGAATAATAGAGGAGGAACAACATCACTTGGTGAACCTGTTCGCTTCAAATGACTAACCACCTCCTGCAGAGACGACAGAGTCACAGGTTGAAAGCTTCAAAAACAGCCGAGCAGGGCACAGAGACTGAGGGGTGATGAGCAGAGAGTGAGATCTGGGCTCTGGTGGAATTGACTTTTTCACCAAAGAAATTTAGAAAGTTTTGACATGCAGCAGGTGAGGGTTAAATACAGTTTGTTTGTGGTGCGTTGAGAACATAACCAATAACTTTAAACAGAACATGAGGACTGTGACTGTTTGATACAATCACATTTGACAGGTATTTTCTTTTGACATCTTTCACAGTTTTTTTATAGTGATGCCAGCAGTCCTTTAATATTTGAAACAACACCTGTAATTTGTTCGATTTCCATCTGCGCTCGGCTCTGCGACTCTCTCTCCTGGTTGCCCTGGTGTTTTTGTCAACCACGGTTCACACTTGATTTTAGGAGATCTGATTTTTAACGGACACACAGAATCCAGAACCGTTGTGCAGGTGGAGTGAAACCATGAGCTGAGGGCCTCGGTGTTGTTGGTCTCTGGGATGGTATAGTTCTGGTTAAAAGCAGATGAAAAGTGACCAACAGTGGAAGAGCTCATAACACGACAGAGTTGAGCTACAACGCGAGGTTTAGCTTTAGTGCAGGACAAGTTAGTCTCAAATAAAACAGGTATGTGGTCTGAAAACAGAGGGTCACTAGTCATTACATTAAAAACAGGTAAACCACAAGATAAAATCAGGTCTAGAGTAGTGCATTAACAGAGTACCCGAGTTTTCGACAGATCGAGTGCTTTGACTTCTATCGAGGCTTTTTTGTCCACCTCGGGTACCCGTAGTACGTCACATTTCACAGCGCGCGAGGTAGCTTTTAGCTTTTAGTAGACGCTACAAAATGGATTCCTGTGTGCGCACGGATGTTAATGGAGCAGGCCGTCTTGTCAAAAAGGTAAAACAGTTTATAATTTTATAAATTGCGCTACTCATTGAATCATCCTGTAGATTTTCTGTTCTTTGAACACCGTAGTAGATTGTGACAGCAGGGGGCAGTGTTGCATTGCAGGTCACATATATAACACGGCCGAAACGGCGTCTTCTCTCTCGTTTCACAAACAAAAAGCAGCAAATATTCATCTCTCTAGCTATTAAAAACCTATAAACACAATCTCTAAAAGTAAACCTAAATTGCACAGCACTGCAGGTGGTACGGTGTGGCTGTGGCCCCATTTGTTTTTTAAGTTTCGGTTCAGCGCCTTACTTTCACTTTTAATATTAATATTAATAACTAATAGTTTTGTTTTTCCTGTGACTTATCTGCAGTATGATAAATGATAGGAGCATAATAAATGCTCCCAATGTTTTGTTGGTCTTTTTTTTCTTTTTGTAAAGACGTTTTTTATGCATTTATATTTATTTATTTATTTTGTATCATAAGATACTGTGACGTCATCGGCTACTCGAGCGCCGCTCAAGTTTTTTTATGTTAATGTCGAGGTTAAAAATTATGTACTCGTTCAACCCCTAGTCTAGAGTGTGTCCATGCTCATGTGTAGGACCAGTCACAGACTGCACAAGATTAAAAGAGTCAATGATGTTTAAAAAGACTGAGCCATGGGTAAATCAGGAGAACACACAGAGATATTAAAATCCCCAAGAATGAGAATTCTGTCATATTTTGGCATAATTTCAGCCTAAAAGTCTGAGAACTCATTTATAAAATCCTCATTGTATTTGGGGGGATGATAAACAACCACACACAGCGTAATGTGGGAGGAGCCAAGTTCTAACAGGCTATGGTCAAAGCTGCTGAATGAAGATGGAGGCAACTGTTTACAGTCAAAACAACTTTTAAAAACAGTCACTATTCCTCCTCCTCGACCAGACATCCGTGGTGAATTATTATTATTATTTTTTTATTTTTTTCCATTATAGATGGCCTCCCTTCTCACCTTACAGCCATCCTCTCACACCAATATGAATTTTTTTTAATAGAGAGAAAGGAAAGATAGAAAGTAAGACAACAAAACAAAACAATTATCAACAAAAAGAGCACAAGGCAAACACACCCAACCTCCATCCGCAATCCTGCAAAGCACATGACAGAACAAAGCAACGAAACACACATTCATAAAGACTAATAATATTCATGACCTTGCAGTAGATTTCCATAAATAAACATACCCATACCTACAAATATAAATACAGTATACATACATATACATTCATATCACATATCCATCTATATATCTGCATATGATATCTACATATACATCCCTGCATCCATTTGTGTGTGGCTGTGAGCATGCATAAGTGAATAAGGTTCCTCCAATAGAACATTCAGTAGCGACCGTGAAGCATCAGAGATCCGCCCCCCCAAGGCCCGAGGCAGACGAAGGGGCAATCAAAGCCTAAGACCCCAAGAAGGACCCCGAGCCCAGAGTCCCCAGGGTCACCCGAACAGGACGAGCCACTCACCCACTCCCCAGATCCGACCAAGGGGGAGAACTGGACGAGCCCCACCAGCGACTACACACAATGACCCCCGGGGAGCCAACAGCGACAAACCCACCGGCCCCCGCCGCACTGACGTAGCCCCAGGCCCAGGCACCAAGGCCCGGGCACCGAGGCCCGGACACCGGGGACGCCCACCCCTCAGGCCCAGACCCGATAGGACCAGAGGACCCGAGCTCCACCAGGC
>JBBPBX010013360.1:0-11861 GCA_038048925.1 Garcialebias charrua
TGTCCCCTTGGACGGAGAAATCAGCGATCAGCCAAGCTTTCTTTGGAACCTTGGTTAAGAAACAGTTGGGTCTCGGAATGAACAAAAAGGCTTTCCGCTTCCCGTTAGACCCCAACGATAAACAGGTAATGACTGCTAAAGGGATCATTGACCTTAAACTAATCTGGAACCAACGAGAACTGGATCACCCGTTCCTCGTGGTCCCGAACTTACCACATGCAACCTACATAGGCTCCGACATTTTGGTAAGATTAGGTGTCCGAGTGGACGTCAACAACAATGCACTGTGGTCACTAGATACAGCCACGAAGGACTCTCCTGTGTTAACCACAGAGAACCTTAAGGCTGGACAGACCATTCCAGAGGTCTGCCAGGTTGCTAACAGCCATAACACTGTGGTGCCACCTCAGGTTATGAACAAGCCGGTGATGATTCACATCATGAAAGGACAGGCTATTAGAACAAAACAGGCATGCTTTCAACCATCTCCTATGTTTTTCAACTTAGGACTGTCCATGGAGGCCACATGCCAAGTGACCCTCGACGGCAGAACCACGACTGTCGCTGTGTGTAACACGAGCACAGAAGAGGTACTGATCCCAAAGCGCTCACAGCTAGGATGGTTGATCTCTACTGATTTTCATGATTTTGAACTAAGCATTCCATTTCTGGGAGGACTCCCAGAAAACTTGATCCCAAGTCATCATTCGGGGCGAGTCTTGTTCACAAAACCAACACAGGCCATAGCTCTTTTCTCCCCCACTGAGTCCGACCGGGACATTGTCCACAGGTTCGGTTTCAACCAAGGAGAAAGTCTAGGCCCTCAAACTTACAGTGCACTACCTGTTGACAGGTTTTATGACACTGAAGGGGACTCACTGGAGCTCCCCAGAGAACAAGAACCGCTCTCATTTGCTTCACAGATAGACCAGGTGGTCGCTCAGGCCGACGCCTTGGAAACTGATGAAGACAGGGACAAACTTCGCAAAGTTCTGCTAAAATATGAAAAATCATTCTCAACTGACTCGATGGATTGTGGGTTGACCACGCTCCACACAGTGAGCATTCCAACCCCGCCTGATGCTCCACCTGCATTTGTCAGACAATACAAGATTCCTCTGGCAGCACATCAACCTATCAGGGAAATCATTGCTGACCTGTTAGGAAAAGGTATCATCCGATACTGTAACAGCACTTACTCTGCGCCTTTATGGCCGGTGTTAAAACCTAATGGTAAGTGGAGACTTACTATAGACTACAGAAAGCTAAACAAACAAGTTCCCTTATCCAGATGGCCTATGACGCAGCTCCAACAGGAGTTGCCCAAGGTCACTAATGGTAAGTACTTTTCGACCCTTGACATCGCCTCTGGTTTTTGGACCATTCCTGTGCGTGACAAGGATCAATACAAACTAGCTTTCACTTTTGGTGGCCGTCAATACACCTTTAACAGGTGTCCCTTTGGCTACGCTAATTCACCTGCAGAGTTCAACATCTTCTTGAACAAGGCATGTCCAGACGCCCACGAGCGTGGGACACTGATTTATGTGGACGATGTCCTCTTGAGGCAGCCAACACTGGACTCACATTTGGCTGAGATCGACCACGTTCTGAATCAGCTAACAACTGCTGGTGCTAAAATATCACTGTCGAAGTGCCAGTGGTGCAGAACCAAGGTGGACTACGTTGGCCTACTTGTAGGTCCAGACGGAGTACAACCACAGCTGACTCGCACCCAAGGCCTTGACAATCTCAAAGTCCCCACCAGTCTCAAAGAACTACAAAGTTTTCTTGGCGTGTGTAACTACTCGAACCAGTTCATAGAGAACTATGCAGACCTTGCAAAGCCACTGACTGAACTCCTTAAGAAAGACGTTCCATTTGTCTGGACTGACAAACAGCAGCAGGCTATGGACGCTCTTATAAACAGGATCAAGTCAGCCCCATGTTTAGTCTACCCAGACTACAACAAAGAGTTTTACTTGGAAGTGGGCTTCTCAGCTCATTGCATAAGTGCAGGTCTATACCAAATACACGACAGAGACAAACGTGTAGTGGCCTATGCCAGCAAAACGATGGCAGGCCCCGAGTTGAGATTCTCAGACTGTGAGAAAGCTTTACTGACCACAGTGTGGGCAGTAAAACATTTCTCCAGCTACATTGGTGGACAGAAAATCATTGTGGAAACACAACACCAGCCAGTGACATTCCTGAACAGCCAACGCATCAGAGATGGTGTGGTGACAAACTCACGTGTTGCAACGTGGCTCATGGCGCTTCAAAGTTTTAACCTAGACATACGTTATGGTCAAAACAAGAAGTCACGTCTGGGGACGGACTTGGCACTCTGCCAAAAGTGTACACAAGATGTACCGGCAACCCAGCCGTTGGCTGAGGAAAAAACCCCTGTGACTGAAGACCCGAACCACCACTTCTTTGATGACAATATCTGCAAAGATATGACAACATTGTACGTGGATGGATCTTCATTCCTCCGCGACAAAATCTGTAGGGCAGGTGTTGGAGGGGTCCTCCTCCAAGACCAGGAACAGATTACATTCAGCTACAAATTAGGCTCTCAGACTTCTCAGTACGCTGAGATTGCAGGAATCCTAATAGCTCTCCAGATGGTAGTAGCACGCTCCATCAAGACGCTAGTCATCTGCACTGACTCTAACTATGCTCGCTTGAGTTTCGCTTGTCACCTCGCTGTGTGGAAACAGAACGGTTTCCTAACAAGCGACAGAAAAGTAGTCAAACACAAAGAGCTTTTCATGGCATGTGATCACTTGGTGACATCACACGACTTACAGATCTACTGGAAGAAAGTTCCAGGTCATTCTAGAGTCCCAGGCAATGACAAGCACTACAATGACATTGCAGATTCCTTAGCCAAAGAGGGAGCCGACGAAGGTCCTCTATGGTCCTTCGACTCCTCCTGGTTGATCAAGACTCTGTCAACACAACCTGCTGTTGAGGTTATGGCAGTCACACGTGCACAGGCCGCGGACAAACCTGCTGACAACGCAGTCTCCGTACGACCCGCACTGACTGACCCTGACATCATCCAACTTCAGAAGTCGGATCCTGCTATCAACTCCATGATACTGTATCTGACTGATCCGGACAAGAACACTCCGTCTAAAGACGAACTGGATTCCGATCCAGACCTTAAAGTCCTTTATCAGCTGCGCAAACAGCTTAAACTACTCAAGGGCATCCTGACTTTCGCTCATGGACCAACGTCCTCACCTGTGTTCGTGGTTCCCCATGACCAAAGGGGGGTGATGTTAGTTCATGCCCATGATCTCCCGTCCGCAGGACACAAAGGAGATAAAGCCACGCTGACGGCATTAAAACAAATTGCCTATTGGCCTGGAATGAAAAAGGATGTCAAGGACTACATTGAAGGGTGCGTGGTCTGTGGCCAGTTTCAGCCAACCAGACCACTTCACAGAGCACCACTGCAAAGCAGAGGCATTGCATTCCCATGGTCTGACCTCCAGATCGACTGGGTTGGACCACTCACTAAGAGCTCTAGAGGAAATAAATATTTTCTCACGGTAACCTGTGCATTACCAAATGGGTAGAATGCCTACCAGCTCCTAACGACACAGCACAAACAACTGCTATGTTGTTAATGAATCATATATTCTCAAGGTTTGGACTTCCCCTTCGGGTGAACTCAGACCAAGGTACACACTTCACAGGTGAAGTGATGAAAGAACTGTGGAAGACGCTAGGCGTCAAGGCCAACTTTCATGTCGGCTACCACCCACAGGCTTCAGGCCAAGTTGAGAGAGCAAACAGAACTGTGGTGAGTATTTTGAAGAAATACGTGGCTGCAAACCACAAGGACTGGGATGTGAAACTCCCTCTGGTCCTCATGGCCATAAGAGCCACTCCACACACATCAACTGGCATCTCTCCCTTCGAGATGATGACCGGTCGACAGATGACTCTCCCTCTACACCTGTTGTACCAACCAGGCGACGCCGTCATGGCGACAGCCTACACTACACAACAATACATGAAAGATTTGAATGTACACCTCAGAAACACTTTTGCTTTCGCCCAGAAAAACCTGGAAAGGTCCGCTGAAGGACGCAAGGCGTACTATGACCAGAAGGCCTCTCACAATGAACTCCAAGTGGGAGACAGAGTCTGGTACTATACGTTCGCCCCAGCAACCGGGAAAGGAGAGTCCGGGACCGGAACTCTCGCCCGCAAACTAATGCCCAGGTGGACTGGACCTCATCTGATAACAGACAAAGTGTCCTCAGTCGTCTACGAGATCAAAATCAGCAAAGGCCGCAAAGAGCCAATTGCTAAATGGGTACATCGAAATCAGATCAAACCTTACAAGGCGTTCAATGACTCCACAAAAGACAAAGATCTCACAAACTCACCGACTTCATGGGATAATAAGGTCGTCCAAACACAAGTTAGTAAATAAACTAATCAGGTTTAAACTACCATATTTCCCACCCTATAAGTCGCATTGTCCAACTTGAACTTAGAAACGCTAAGTCCAACACCCACAACAAAAACTAATCTTAACAACCATTTAAATCCACAAGATTTAAGTTGACCTCGGTCATAAAGTTGAGACCTGTTTTCTTGTGTGTTGCACTTTGGAATCTGACGACAAGAGTGTGTCGAAGCAGTGAAACGTTGTTTCCTTGTTGTTTAGTCATTACTGTTGTCATTATTTGAGATATTGTTGTGGTTCTGGACACTCCCAGCCAAAAAAGGTTTTGTATTAACATTGATTAATGCATAAGATGGATTTAACTATGCCAACATGCAGTTCGTTTTGTTAAATCTCAACCGTTGAAGAGTCAATGTAGTTTAAAGCTACTCAAGGTACCATAAACTACACTGGCCTCACGATTTCTAAATTGAACCGATTCGATCGTTTCTATTCTAGATTATCTATTCATTTTGATGAGTCTCGCCATAGACTTCAAAATTTATTAGGTACACCAAATCCTACGTCGTTCGTCTAAAAGACAACAGACATTTAGATCAAACTATATTTCATTTTTCTACTTTAGTTTAACCTAAACTAAGTAATGAATGGAGGAATAGTTTGGAATTAGAGGCCTTCGTTACAGAAGCCCTCCAAAATTCTATAGGTATAGATCCCTATATCTAATTTACAGAATTGATCCACCCCTTAATTGGTAATTATAGCTGATCTAAACCATGATAGCTTACATACCAGGTGCATATAGGTAGGGCCTAATGTAAAATCCCAATCATAAGCCCACCTAAAACCACATAATTGCATGACACATAGAACCAGAGTGGCACTGACTGGAGACCAACCAGCCAACAACCTTCGATGTGGGGACCTGCAGCTCCAACGCTTGGTCTTCAACCTTCATCCAAGGATCGCCTCCTCTGCGTCAATCGAGGGATCCCCTCTACATGCTGATTATGAAAACAATTGTTGCTGATCAATCAACAAAACTAATCGTTGTGGATTTACTGCTGTGGGATTACCGCTGTGGATTATAAGACTTTGTTTTCCAAAGGATCACAGACTTTGTTTTCCAAGAGTTAACAGACTCAGTTTTCCGAGGGATTAAAAGCTTACCGCAATGGGATTACCTACGAACAGTATGGAAGTTCCAAAAACTTTATGGGATTATAATTTTTGATTTTTTCTTTTCCACTCGCCGGATTACTTCAAGATCAGAGACAGTTCAAGGTTTCCTTTCGTGTTGGACCCCATCCCCAACGACTGGCGATGGCTTCCAAAAGGGGGGAGATGTAGTGGACATGACCTTGTCCACTTTTAAGACACCTGTGTACTTTTGAACTGTCCAGTGATGACCTTTACTGACCTCTCAGTAAAGCAGGACATTTAACACAATTATTCCATTAGTTATAATCTGAGGACATATAGTCACTAAAAGAGACTATTTCTATATCTTGATTTTATTCTAATGTAATCAAGAATAACTTTTCTCATTTTCATGATATGTGCTTTTATGCTGTGTTATTCTGAAATGTGTTAATTACTGTCTTCACTGCTGTGTTTAAAGGTGAAGCCTTCGGGTCACAGAGACCGGACGGTTTTGTTTAGAAACTCAGAGACAGTCTGATGAGCAGGGCTCCAGCGTTATCTGTCTTTTTTCCTAAACATTTCTCTCTGCTGCTGGCTTGTAACCTTGGGTTTGATAAAGCAAGTGAACTCCTCTCTGTGTTCCTGCTTTTAAGTTCTAACTGTGCGGAAACGCTTCAGTCTTTGAATGGACAAAGAGTTTGAATGGACGGAGACCTGAAAGCTCTCTGCCTTGCAGCTGGTCAAGCTTGGTCAAGAGCCAAAGACTAACTTGTCAGCTAGAACTGATGGACGTCTCCATCCAGTTCCCCGAGCAAAAGCTCCAAAGTTCTTAATGAACTTCCTTTGAGAAACATCTCGTCTTGAAGTCAGCCAGAAGCTGCCACATGTTTCTGACGGCTGACGCGGATCCGAGGAGACGTTGGAAGTAAACGACCAGTTCAGACGTACGAGGGCCGGAAGGACTCCGTGCACCTGGGAGGCTGGCAATATCTTTATCAGACGCATCGTCAAAAGGTAAAGAGCGGTTTACAAACGTACCTGGGATTTAGCCGAAGTCGGATGGAATGTGTCATCTCTGGTTACACTCGAGATAAATAACTTAATCTCTCCAACCTCTTATTCCTCCTACTCTTTCCCCTCTCTATCTAAGCTGGAAACTATATTTTTAAGCTAAAAGAGCCCACAGACTAAATATGTTAACATCCAATATTTATGTCTGTTGTGTTGAATTTAAGTGTGCTGACGTTTTAAATTGAAAGAAAGTGAAATCATGTCAATCAAGTGTAATGGTGTTAATTTAGTTGATTTATTCTAAATAAATGATAGTGTCTCTTTGACATATCAAACTAAGTTAACGTCTTTGTCACTTAATGGCTCTGTTTATTTATCCATCATAAAGATCACAGAAATATTGAATAAACTGAAAAAGAAGAGAATCCGTGAATTTACTATTCAATCTGAATAAGTAAATTAATTAAGGTAAAAAGGAGGTCAGTATTAAACTGACCCCCCATTAACCCCTTTACACATTCACACTTTGATCACAAGTCTCTAGAAGCTGACACCTGGTCTAGACCAGGATTAAGACTTTCCTTTTTGATAAATCCTACAGTTAGGATTGGCTTGGGCTTCCTCAGTGATCCCTTAGTTCAGCTGCATTAGACTCAGACTGCTGGAGGATAAACTGAGCACATCTCACTCTGTTACTCGCTCTACGTGCATTAGTAATCTAGTCTCGTGACTGTGTGTGTGTTTTTCTGTGTAGGAGCAGGAGCTTCACGTCAGACCTCCACCAACCGCATGTTTGTTCTCTAACAGGTATGGTTGTCATTTCTAGTAAAATTGTTCCATATTATACTTCGGTCCAGCAGCCTCCACTTCAAAAAGTTCAAAATTTTTATAAATAATAGTTGTTCATGGAAATCGTTATGCATAAAATCAGGTTTAATCAAGGAAATGTGTTTTAATGTATGCATAACTTTTTATTCATATTCTAACACAGCTCTTTAGATTTCAACATCTGGAAACGTTTGGAAGAATCAAAAAAACTTTTTATTAACAACATATAAACACAGAACACCGCTGCGGCTAGAGCTGCCAGCTCTCGCCTTTATTTCTCCCGACCTGTCAATCAATTCAGTATAGGCGTGTCAGCAAATGACCAATCAGTGACCTCAATTTGTCCTGTAGGTAAATGCTCCTTGTCTGTGAAGCTGCGCTGCAGCTGCTGGGTGGATACTCGAGTATTACTTGCCACCTTCCTTTCTTTCGGTTCTTAAAGCTAATAAGAGGCAAACAATCTCTTCTTCCTCATCATCTGTTGATGACATGGCTGAAAGAATAGCAGGAATGACGAAATTAAGGAAATGACGTCAAGAATTTGGTGCGAAAACGCGAGAATGTACGCAAGAACGTATGCTGGGGTATAGGGCTGAACTCTCTGCGTACAGTACGCGCGTACCGACACGCGCACAGTACGCGCGAACCGACACGCGTATGGACATACGCAGAGCTATACTAAGGGCTTTAGAATAAGAAGCTGCAGCTGATTATCAGCGCGGCCATCTTATTCCTTATCAGAATGATAATCTTAGATGTGAAAAAGTAGAAGAACCATGACGGTAAATAGTGTTATTACAAAAAGATCTTTCACATCTTGTCTATCAGGACACAATTTGAGACATCAAAAAACTACCAGCAAGCACAGTTAAAGGTCCACTGACATCATCTTACAAATTTGCATGAAATGATAGAAGATATATACTGTATCTTGTATGATTCAACTATGTTTGTTTTTGTAAACAAAATGATAAATTAATGAAAATTCCTTTCAAACTGAGTTTAAAATTAAAAACCGCTTTTCTCTCTGAAAAATCCGACTACAAGCGAATGCAACATTCACGGAATCTTGTTAACACATCTGGATCTGCCTATCACTTCAACTTTCACTGTTTTTGGGTTCTGAATAGGGATGAACCGATGCACATTTCTCACTTCCGATCCGATCCCGGTACTTAAGAATTGGGTATCGACCGATACCGATACTTTTCTGATCCGATACTGTTCAGGTATGTGAATCGGTATAATGAAATTTTTGTACTGAGATTATTCATTTTAGCATTGTGTGAGATATACCCAATGAAGACACTATTGAGCCTTACAACAGGAAACTCACAAACTGTAACAACACACAAGAGGCACGTCTACCACACAAATGCGCTTCTCACTCATGGTTCAGAAAAAAAAAAAAAAACGCTAAGCATGATGGGAAAGACAACAAAATCCACTTCCTTAGTGGTTAAGTGGAGTGGCTATGTTGTCTTTCCCATCATGCTTAGCGTTTTTTTTAGTTTTCCAGATGCACCTAAAGCTGGCAAACTAAAAAAACTGCTAAGCATGATGGGAAAGACAACAAAATCCACTTCCTTAGTGGTTAAGGGGAGTGGCTGTGTTGTCTTTCCCATCATGCTTAGCTGTTTTTTAGTTTTTCCAGCTGAACCATGAGTGAGAAGGACATGTGTGTGGTTGACTTGTCTCTTTGTGTGCTGTTACACTTTGTGAGTTTCCTGTTGTTAAGCTCAACAGTGTCTTCATTGGCTTTAACTCACACAGCGTTAAGAGTAAGACAGCAGTCACAGAATGTGATGGAACAAAAGTGCTCTTTGAAGCTGGATCGGAAATATCGGCAAGTTGGATCCAATATCCAATACTTAAATTATGCTAATATCGATACCGATACCGGATCGGTCTCATCCCAAGTTCTGAATGATCATGTCTTCATTAATGTTTCTCATGGTTCAATTATGGGGGCTAATTGTCACACTGTAATTACATATCAGTGACAAAGAATTCAAGAAAATGTCTGATAATAATGTTGTTATTGCTCTCAGGGATTCAGCCCAACCCTGGACCCCCCACTAATTTTTTTTTTCTTTCAGTTATTAAAAATTTACATCAACATTTTTCATCGCTTGCTTCACAGACAAATGTTATTGGTATAGTTTAACCAAATCTATCACATTTATGCATGGTTAATTTTCTTGTCTGTATGGCTTTACGTGGAATGTCTTTCGGTCTCTATCCATGAACTTAAAATAAACACATATGAAAAGGTAAAATAATAAGAACAAAACATCAGTGTCGGAGAGTGTTGTAGCAGCAAGTGTGGCAATACATGAAATCTGTGAGTCAGCAAAACGTTACATAAAATCGTTGTATTTTGTTTATGAAATATAAATTAAACTCTGTTGGCATTCTTTCTTATTAGGTTGTTTCTAGAATAAAAGAATAAAACTAAAAAATAATAATAAAAACAATAATTTGCATGTACTACCAGTATATCCATATGCACATACCCACATTCACATTTTCACATGTACACATATATATGTGTATATATATGCACATATACGCACCTTTATACGTACATACATATGCTTACACACCTATACACATCTTCATATTCCTATATAATAATAATATAATAGAAAATAAAATAATAATACAGGGTGTCCGCGGGGTCTTGAAAGTTATTAAAAGTCGATAAATCAATTTTGGAAAAATTAAGGGTCTTGAAAAGTATTAAAAAGTCTTGAAAGCGATTTGATGAGGTATTTTTTTTTTGCTGTTATTCTAGCTTTAAATAATTTGACAGCAAAAAGTATGTATGACTAATATTTGTTTTCCTCACCGCGGAGGATTCGGAAACTGCTTTGCACAAATGTCAGGTTACAACAGCCTTTACGGCTAGGCCTATCTTGTGCGCATGCACGGCTGCTTTATCTCCAAGTTGAGTCTGTGTGTTCGAGTAAGTTGCCGCGAGACCGTGAGAACAATGGGTAAATGCAAGTTTTCGGACTCCTGGTTGGAGATGCCTGATTTTCAAGAATGGCTGAGGCCTGTCGCCGAGAATAACCGCAAGGCTTATTGTACATTTTGTAAAAAAAAAGATGAGCGTAGCCTCAATGGGCATAAACGCTGAAGCTGAGTTAGAAGAGCTGAAAAAAAGAGAAAAGTTCTACAAGAGGTGTGCGATTCTCTGCAAAAAGATGCAGATCAGTTGGCAGAGCAGGCAGAGGGAAAGTCAGGTTCTTTAATGGCCCAACTGATCACCAAGTCCAATGTCTTGAGAAGGAGACGTAAAGAAAAACTCAGTGAGCTGGTGCAAACTGAAGAGTTGCTGGAATGCAAAGCAACTGCACTGAGGCACATGTAATGATTACTGTGTTTATTTCTTATTCGCCATTGTTCAACCAAGTTACTTTAAAATAGCTACGAGTCTTGTTGTAACCTAAGCTATATTTTCTTAAACCTAGTCGTGGTTCAGTTTCTTCTTTTGAACTTTTTTCTTTCCACTGTATCTCAGTTCTGTTGTAGGTTTGAGATTCACGGATTTAATTGAAAACAACAGCAGTTTTGTAAATCAAAGATGTGTTGCTTAATAAAACAAAGTGACGAAAAGGTCTTGAGTTTATTTTGGAAGGTCTTTAAAAAGTCTTGAAAAGGTATTGAAATTAACTTCATTATTCCTGCATATACCCTGTAATAAAAATAATGATTATTTTTCTTATATTTTTCTCCTTTTAATAAAAAAAAAAAGGTTTATATATGTTACTTACATACACATGCGCACAGATATGTGTACATATGTGCATTTACATATATACACACATGCATAAGATAAAGAATAACAAATAAATAAATTCCTACTTTATTTCTGGCATATATTGTATGAGAAATTTTTCCCAACTGTTCCAATGTTTATGAAAAGATTCTATTTTTAGATTGAGTGTAAAAGTTATTTTTTCCATTTTGTAAATATCTGTCACTAATTGGGCCCATTCTCTATCTGTAGGTTCTATCTGTACCATCCATTTTTTTGTAATTGTTTTTTTCCCGGCTGTTATAACTATATTCCATAAATATCCATCAATTGATCGCATTTTTGCGGTTCTGCATCCTAAAAACATCGTTTTAAAGTTTGATGGAATGTTGATTTGAAAAATTTGATTAAGTGCTACATTTATAGCAGCCCAATATCTTTGGAGAATATTACACTCCCAAAAAACATGATAGTGATGCGCTTTCTGACAACCACAGTTTCTCCAGCATTGTCCATTCCCTTGTGAGAAATGGGCACTTTGACTGGGGGTGATGAAATAACGTGATAAACATTTCCAACCAAATTCTTTCCACATGTGGGATTTTGTGCACCTCCATTGTGCTGCACATGTTTGTTCCCATTCTTTGTCAGTTATATCATAACCTGATTCCTTTTCCCATTTAT
>JBBPBX010013360.1:13176-30044 GCA_038048925.1 Garcialebias charrua
CTCTGTCCTCTCTGACAGACAGAATTCCTAGGAAATTTAAAATTCAAATAGATTTTTTTGGCAGGATATTTCAACATTGACTGGGATAAGTCGACTCCCCTCTGTGATCAATTCAAGGAATGTTGCCTATCACTCAATCTAACCCAACTAAGTGACTCTCCAACTAGACCAAACAAAAACTGTCTTGAAAAATCTCCCATCTTAGACCTGTTTCTAACAAATTCGCCTCACAAATTCCCTAGTACAGGTGTATTTGCTGGCATTTTGAGTGATCATTGTGTGATAGCGGCTCTTAGAGCTATGGGACCTCGTGTACATAATCTCGTTTTCATCTCATGTACCACATGCGGTGCAAATGACAATAAAGACTCTCTGACTCTCTCTCTCTGACTCTCTAAACTTCCACCTTCTAAGCCCTGAATAATTCAAAAAAGGGATTTGAAAAGTTTTTATGAACAGTCATTCTTCTGGGATCTATCCCACTTTGACTGGCAACGTTTTCTATTAACCAACAACGTGAACACTGCTTGGAACTACAGGTGGTCCCCGACTTGCGAACGAGTTCCGTTCCTACGCCCGTTCGTAACACAGTTTTCGTCGTGAGTTGGAAAACACGTCCAAACGGCACCTCATGTACAGTACTTTATTTTACCAAGCACTTAGCCTATCATAACACATAACTCTACATAATTATCAAAAACCACATACATTTAGGAACCATAATGAAGGGAAAAAAGTTAATTTCTTACTGGGAGCTGGTCATTTCTTCTTCCGTCTGTTAGCATGTTAGCACGTGCACCTCCGAGCTCTGCATCTTGTTGTCCACAGCATTTACATTACAGCAACGTCTGTTAGCATGTTATCTGCCTCTTAAACCTCTGCTCCAAACAATAAGGTCTCCTGTATTTCCACACGTGGTCCAGCGGTCCAGAGTTTTACAGCAAGGTCTGCAGGTCTGCTCCGGTCTGCCTGCTCCTGTAAGTGTTTACCGCTCCCCTAAGTTTTGTTTCCAGCTCCCCCCCCTCCACTCCCCCCTTCCCTCCTGTAAGTTTCCACTGAGCGGCGTCCGCTGAGTTTCGGTTTCAGTGCCGTATTTTCTGTTGTAAAGGCGCATAAACGGCGTAACTCGACCAATGGAAGCGCGTTTGCAAAGTCGAATCGTCGTAAGTCGAGACCGTTGTAAGTCAGGGACTACCTGTATTTTTATAATAGTTTTATTTATTTTCAGAGTGTCAGAGTGTCAGAGTGTCTTTATTGTCATTTGCACCGCATGTAGTACATGTGATGAAACGAGATTATGTACACAGGGTCCCAGTTACATCCAACAACAAAATGTAAGATAAAAACAGTAATAACATCTAGGATATAACTAAGAAAAACATAAACTAGAAATACACTAAGCCCTAGAGTAATAGAAAAACATCATTACAAACAGCAGCACGAACATGAATCTGTATGAGCAGATGGTCACAGATGAACACAGCAACAAGAAAACAGCTCAGCATTATTTTGTGAACAAACATGCTCCTTTCCGCCAGTTCAGGATAAAAGGGCGTGACAGCTCCTGGTTTACTCCTGAACTAGCTGACCTCATCCATAGGAGAGACTATCTTTGGGCCGCAGCGAGAAAATCAGGCTCAGACACTGATTGGTTGAATTTTTGGCAGCTAAGGAATAAATGCACAACTGCCATCAAAGCTGCAAAACGTAACTTTCTTAACTCAGACCTCCAAAAATCTAAACAACCCTAAAAGATTCTGGAAAACTATCAAATCTCTCTCAGGCATCCCCCAATCATCTGATCTCCCATCACAACTTCTTGTTGACTCTGTTCCTGTGTCAAATAAGCAGAGATCCTGAACTGTTTCAACAAACATTTTGTTGCTTCTAGTTCATTACAGGTAGTTCCCGACTTACGAGCGAGTTCCATACCTACGGGCCGCTCGTATATCGAAAATTCGTGAGTAGGATCACACAAAAAAAAAAATATATATATATATATTTTTTAAATAAATGAATACATGTACAGTACGGTAGTGCTGGGCGATATGACGATATATATCGTGGGGACGATAGAAACGTGTCTATTGTGCTACTTTCCTTCTATCGTCTCTATCGTCTCTATCGTGATAAATAAGAATAAAAAATAACTGTCGCAAAGAAGCTTCATATTGTGGTTTTGTGACATGACGGCGCTGCTTATATGTTTGACGCATGCGTGGGTTTGCGACACATGCTTTACATTCTTAAACTCAAGAGCAATGGAGACGCAGGGGCATGAAGCAGCATCTCAGCCGATGTCACAACAAGGAGAAACAGCTGCACAGGCAGCCCAAGAAGAAGAACTTTTACCAAAAAGAGGGGGAAGCTCACCTTGTTAGCTTCCATTATTTTTCTCCGCTGAAACTCTGAGACAAAATGGGTCCAGAGGACACGAACCCAGAGTCCAACCGAGTCCGAACTCGGGTCCAGTTAACCAATACAAAACAGACCAGAGACACAACAGAACCGGAATCAAACGCAACCTTTTCTCTTTTCTGTTTCTTGCCTTGTTTACTCCAGATTCCAGAGCGGATTTCTTCTTCGTGGGTTTTATTAGCAGCCGTTGTTTTACCGCCACCTGCAGGAAAAATTTGGACCAAAGTAGAAACTCCTTTTCTACTTTGGTCCAAATTTTTCCTGTACACACACACACACACACATACACACACACACACACACACACACACACACACACACACACACACATCGTGTTGTATATATCGTGATATATATCGTTATTGTGATATAAAAAAGTCCATATCGTGATATATGATTTTTTCCATATCATTCATTCATTCATTCAACCTTTATTTAGTCAGGTAAATCTTTTGAACCTCATGGGCTCATTTACGAAAGCGACCTGCTAAAACTAAAGAACAATGAACAGCAATGGTAGAATTTCCTTAAACAATAAACAAACAAACAATAAACAATAGAAAACAAAAGAGAGAAAAAAATATATAATATATATTTTTTTTTAACAAAGTATCAAAAAACTAGCAAAACATTATAAGGTATATGTATAAAATCAAAGACAGGAACAAATCTGCATTGGTTTTTGCCAGGATTCCAACAGATTCTGAAAACCATTTAGAGAAGTCAAGTTCGAGAGCTTCAGATCTTTTTGTAAGATATTCCATGAAGCAGGAGCGGAGTAGGAGAAGGCCCTTTTTCCAAGTTCAGTCCTCACTGACGGAACACTGCAGGTAATCATGTCCTGAGAGCGCACGCTGTAGCTGCACTCACGCAAAGACATGTAGGAGGAGATGTATGAGGGCAGCAGACCAAGAAGTGATTTGAAGATGAAAATGTACCAGTGGAAGAGTCTGCGTGAGCACTACAGTATCGCCCAGCACTACAGTACTGTACAGTCACCAAGCACTTAGCCTATCCTAACACAGTTTTTAAAGATGAAGGAGTGAGTTGAATTGTCTCCCTTTCCCATAAATATCACGCTTCGGTTCCGATGAGCAAGCAAACCCAGAGTGCAGGCAGAACAGGACTCGGAGACGGAGAATGTAAAATAATAAACACTTTAATAATGAAAACAAAAGGCTGACAGGGCAGCAGCTACTTACAAAATGATGAGGAAGTGTTTGGCTCCACCAGACATAGGGAGAAAATGACTATGACCCGACAAATGCAAAGACCTGAATCCACACTTAAATACAGACCAAAGTAATTAACTAAACACTGAACACCTGTGGGATATCTGACAGGGGAGGAGGTGCAGGGATGAGAAGGAGCCAACAGAAAACATGACAGGAGCAAAGCCTGTCATAAGCCCCCCCTCAAGGGTGGCACCCGACACCCCCAAGACAGGCCCCCCACACAGCAAGGGCGGGCGGAGGGAGGCAACAGGCAGGACGGCGGGCCAACACCACCAGCCAGATCCGGAGGACATCCAGGAGGATGCCCATCACCATCAGGCAGATCCGGAGGACGTCCAGGAGGCCGCCTATCACCATAAGAGGAGGAAACCCCAGGCACAGGGAGGCCTCCAGGAGATGCGGAGGGCCGAGGAGCCACTGTAGACACGAGGACCCCCGCAGTGCAGCCCCCCGGCGAAACGAGGACTTCCAGCAGAGCGAGGACCTCCGGTGGTACGAGGACCTCCTGAGCGAAAACCCCCAGAGCGAGGACCTCCGGTGGTACGGGGACCTCCTGAGCGAAGACCCCCAGAGGAGTGGAGACCACCGGTGAGACGAGGACCTCTGAGACGAAGACCCCCGGTGGAACGGAGACCACCGGTGAGACGAGGACCTCTGAGACGAAGACCCCCGGTGGAACCGAGACCGTCGGTGAGACGAGGACCTCTGAGACGAAGACCCCCGGTGGAACCAAGACCTTCGGCGAGACGAGGACCTCTGAGACGTCGTTGGACGTTGAGACGTCGTTGGGCGTAGAGACGTCGTGAGGCGTAGAGACGTCGTGAGGCGTAGAGACGTCGTGAGGCGTAGAGACGTCGTGAGGCGTAGAGACGTCGTGAGGCGTAGAGACGTCGTGAGGCGTAGAGACGTCGTGAGGCGTAGAGACGTCGTGAGGCGTAGAGACGTCGTGGGACCCTCTGAGACGTCGTTGGGACCCTCTGAGACGTCGTTGGGACCCTCTGAGACGTCGTTGGGACCCTCTGAGACGTCGTTGGGACCCTCTGAGACGTCGTTGGGACCCTCTGAGACGTCGTTGGGACCCTCTGAGACGTCGTTGGGACCCTCTGAGACGTCGTTGGGACCCTCTGAGACGTCGTTGGGACCCTCTGAGACGTCGTTGGGACCCTCTGAGACGTCGTTGGGACCCTCTGAGACGTCGTTGGGACCCTCTGAGACGTCGTTGGGACCCTCTGAGACGTCGTTGGGACCCTCTGAGACGTCGTTGGGACCCTCTGAGACGTCTTCGGGCGACGAAGAGGAGCCAGCAGCCGATGAGGCGTGGTCTGTGGCTGATGGTTCTGTGTCTTCTACGGCTGCCCCCAGATCTCCAGTGGCAGGGAGGACCTCAGCGGCGAAGACCCCCGACGAGACGAGGACCTCCGGTTGGATGAGAGCCACTGATGGAGCGAGGACCTCAGATGGAACGAGAACATCCTTGGTGCAGACCTCCAGAGGAGTGAAGACCCCCGGTGAAGCGAGGACCTCCGACGAAGCACGGACCACTTCGGTGGGGACCTCAGATGAAGTGAGGACCCCAGAAGGAGCAGCGAGGGGCTCTGGAACGAAGACCCCCGATGTGACGAGGACCTCTGATGGAGTGAGGCCTCCAGATGGAAGAGTGAGGACCTCAGGACCCAAGACCACCTCTGAACCAGTGTCTGTGGAAACAAAGAGAGAGAGAGACACTGCTTCCGATGGACCTGGTGGGTCAGGAACTGGTGCAAGACCCAGCCTTGGTGCTGGTGTAGGAGCCAGCTTCGGTGCTGAAACAGCAGGAACCACTCTTGGTGCTGGAATCAGTCTTGGTGCTGGTACAGGAACCAGTCTGGGAGCAGGCACAGGAGGCACCAGCCTAGGTGCTGAAACTGTGTCCAGCCTTGGAGCTGCTGGGGCCAGAGCCGGACCTAGTGCAGCTGATGCTGAACTGATAGATGAAACTGTTGCTGTTACTGAAATGACAGCTGAAACTGCTGCTGTTACTGAGCTAACAGGTGAAACTGCTGCTGCTGAACTGACAGATGAAACTTCTGCTGTCACTGAGCTAACAGGTGAAACTGCTGCTGCTGAACTGTCAGCTGAAACTGCTGCTGAACTGACAGATGAAACTGCTGGTGTTATTGAGCTAACAGGTGAAACTGCTGCTGCTGAACTGACAGCTGAAACTGCTGGTGTTACTGAGCTAACAGGTGAAACTGCTGCTGAACTGACAGATGAAACCTCTGCTGTCACTGAGCTAACAGGTGAAACTGCTGCTGTGGGTGAGATGTTCAGACGTTCAGCTGCTGTTAAACTCAGACGTTCAGCTTCTGGAGGGCTCAGAGGAGAATTTGATGTAGATGGGGAACTGTGATCAGCAGGTGGTGTGTTGGGAGGTGGACCTGGCTGTATGCGAGCGAGCAGCAGTGAACGTATCACACAGCGCTCCCTCCACGCCCGCTCGAACAGCTGCCACGCCTCCGGCGAGTCCTCGTTGTCAGCTCCCGAGTATGAGGAAATTATTTCCTCTGCTGCAACGAATCTGTCCCACAGATCACTGGAGCCGCGGACGTCCTGTCCCCTCACGGCAGGTGTGCAGGAGCGCGTGACGTCCACGCACCCAGCAACAGGAGCGCATGGGTTGACACACGCCCTCCCCTTTGAAGACTTCCCCGGCTTTTCTGACAGCTGAGGAGAGTTTGACGGTGGGCGGGACTGGAACCCGGAAATGTCCACTCGTTCAGTCCCGTGGTGACGTGGACTGAGAGCAGGTACCGGATCCGCCCAGAACCCATCTGGTTCCACGTCCGTGTCCTCGTCCTCGTCCGAGTCGGACCACATCGAACCGAGTGTTGGGGCGGCGGAGGGAGACGGTCGAAAAGCTGCGCGGCCGCCTCCGAGCTTCCTCCGTTCTTCCTCCTCAACAAGAAGCGGGGATGAGAGGAACTCCGTTTCAGGGCTGTGATCCCTCCTGACGTTTTCTGTTCGGAATCCGAACATGCGGATGGCTGTCGGCACGTCCTGACCTGGGGCCGCGTCCGGCAGCCGCCGAACGGGTCCGCTGTTCCGCCTGCGGGGCTTGCGTCGGTTAGGTCGGGTCATAATATCACGCTTCGGTTCCGGTGAGCAAGCAAACCCAGAGTGCAGGCAGAACAGGACTCTGAGACGGAGAATGTAAAATAATAAACACTTTAATAATGAAAACAAAAGGCTGACAGGGCAGCAGCTACTTACAAAATGATGAGGAAGTGTTTGGCTCCACCAGACATAGGGAGAAAATGACTATGACCCGACAAATGCAAAGACCTGAATCCACACTTAAATACAGACCAAAGTAATTAACTAAACACTGAACACCTGTGGGATATCTGACAGGGGAGGAGGTGCAGGGATGAGAAGGAGCCAACAGAAAACATGACAGGAGCAAAGCCTGTCAATAAAGGGAGCTAGCTCCCTTTATGGGAATGGAGCCTGCAGGGAGGAGGGAGACTATTCAACTCACTCCATTTTTAAAAACTTTGTTAGGATAGGCTAAGTGCTTGGTGACTGTACAGTACTGTACATTTATCTATTTATTAAAAATATACTGTATACATACAGTATTTTTATTTTATTTATTTATAAATAGATAAATGTACAGTACTGTACAGTCACCAAGCACTTAGCCTTTCCTAACACAGTTAAGGTGTCAGTTGAATTGTCTCCCTCCTCCCTAGCAGGCTCCATTCACATAAAGGGAGCTACTTTCACTTTATGTGAAAGGGAGACAATTCAACTCACTCATTCATCTTTAATAAAAACTGTGTTAGGATCAGTGTTGTTTTTGACAGCCATTTTGATTTCAGTTTTCGTCTTAGTCTTTTAGACTAAAATACTTCTTAGTTTTAGTCAGTTGTAGTCATTTCTATATGTAATAGTTTTCGTCCAGTTTTAATCGACAAAAACTTAAAAATTTTAAGTCTAGTTTTAGTCTTAAAAAAAAAACATATTAGTCCTTACAAATTAATTTGCACTCCCAGAACAGGAGAAATCCTTTTACCACAAACTGTCAAATTAGTTTGAAGAATTTTAATCCCATTTTGTGTGCCCCCCCCCCCTCTCCCATTCCATGTAAATGCTATTGTGTGAAGAACAATCAATGTTGATGCTTGATACAAGAAAAAAACCCTAGGGGCCCGACCAGAGCCCTTTGTTTGTGCTCACATAGAAACATCCCTCCCCCAAAATGTTAATTTGCTCTGAAATTCTAAAATGTCTCTTCAGAAATGGGCTTGTTGTAGAGAAATTGCATTTCCTGTGAAAATGCATGTGTGAATGCCATTTGTTCAAGAATTAGCTAAAAACAGCTGAATATTATTATATATATATTATCTAAAATAGCAGAAAGAAGCTTAAATGTCTTAGAAATTAGGAGAGAGTACAATTTTGCAGCATTAGGCTGGAAAAAGTTGAAATAAGTGCAAATAATGTGGAATTGGTTGACTGAAACAAGCCTAAATTAGCATTAGGGATCTGGATGAGAAAAAAACAAGGTGAGAGAAGATAATTATTCTTTCTGTATACAATGTACACCTCTTGTAAATAATCTATAAGTGAATATAAAATAATCAAATGTACGTATTGAAGGATTTTACAGCTGTGTTCAAATGACGAGGGGTCAGCACAAAATGATTTATTGATAGACACAGGTACAACAAAAATAATCAGAGTAAAAGAGCCTTCAAATTGTTCTTTGTGTGCTCACACAAAGAATCAGGAGCAAGAAACAGACTTCTTTATGTTGTCTCCTGAAATTTCCTAGGAGCTTTGCAATGCAAAATCATCTAGGTGCCTTGCCTGCATTATTATGGAGATGTTAATGCTTCTCCTGGCCCCTAATTGGTCAGCCACTGCACTGATAAGCCTTGGTTGCCTAACTTCAGATATTTATATGCCCCATGGCTGCCTGTCTCCTGAAGATCTGATGTTTTGTGGCTCTGTGTGTGCGTGACTCTTTGTTAACTCAGTTAGAAAAGTTTAGACTAGTTAGTTACATGCCCAGACAGACATATGTTGGCCTGCTTTCTCCTTGTTTCACTAAGTCTACTTGTGTGTGATAATTTATATATTCATTCATTCATTCAACCTTATACAGGCTAGCCTCGTTATATATATTATATATATATTATATATTAATATATATTGTTGTATAAGTTATCGTAAGGCACGTAAAACATGATTGCATAAATTAAACACTTGAATGTATAGCACATAAAAACAGTTGTGATCATTATACCATTGATTATAAAGCACTTGTGAATTTTTATTGTATTTATTTAAAATGAAGTATTTTTTTTGTCCCAAACACTTTTACTGTAAATATTCATCAGAAAAATGTAGGATGCATGCAGACAGACCTAACAGACACATGGGGTAACAGGCAGCAAGCAACAGGTTTGATCTTCAGTCACTCACTCAAACACAGCCTTTCATCAGCCACACATCCCTGCATGTTTTTAGCATCCCTTTGCATGTACGTAACAAGCCTACGTTAGATTAGCACAAACAAGCTAATAGCACAAGTTAGCATCACGTGTGCAAACAAGGACAGGATTTATATTAAAAAAATAAAAAATAAAAAAAAAACACGAAACTGGAGTTGTGAATTGTGTCACACAAAAACCCGTTTGGTTTGTCAAGTAGTAACATTGTATGAATATTACAAAAATAGTAGTTGTTGTGTTAGTTTAACTAAACTAACTTACCTTTGAAAAAATATTGGGGTGGTGAGCTTTCAGGTGTCGCTTCAGATTCGTGGTGTTTTTCCCACCCAGTTTTAAGCCACATTTCCCTCCGTCTCCCTCCACCACGATACATTCTGTTCGTCTCTCAGCTGGGTTAAATACAAAATTAGCCCATAAATCCTTTCTGGGCTTGCGGCCACCGAGCCCCTGTGTGCAACGTGCAGCATCTTCCATGGTTCAGATTGAAAAGGAAGTAAACAGTGAGCGGCGTGCGCGGCGCGTGGCGCAGCAGCGGTGGTGGGTGTGACCAAACAGCTGACTTTTCAGACACAGAATATAATTAAATTATGGGCAGAAATATAAATTATTGACGACCACTGACTAACATTTTCGTTAAGTCTCGTCTCGTCAACGAAAACTCACACACATTTCGTCACGTTTTAATCATTAAAGAGCAATGATTATTTAGTTACTGTCTCGTTATCGTCATGAAAAAAGTGGGCGTTGACGAAAAATTTAAGTTAACGTCACGTCAACAAAAACAACACTGCATTTTACCATATATTTTTATATACCGGGGCGGCCGTGGCACAGTGGTAATGACAGTCGACCCCCAATCGGAAGGTCGGGGGTTCGAGTCCCGCATCCGCCCACCATGTGTCGTTGTGTCCCTGGGCAAGACACTTAACCCCGAGTTGCTCCCGGTAGGTCTGGATAGCGCCCTACAAGGCAGGCTACCACTAACGGTGTATGAATGTGTGTATGAATGGGTAGATGGCTCGTATTGTAAAGCGCTTTGGGCTCCTCAGAGGGGGCTGGAAAGCGCTATATAAATAAGCTCCATTTACCATTTTACCATATATTTTTTTCAAAAGTTCACTCTTAATGAGTGAGGGTGAAACGTTTCTGCTAAAAAGAAACTGTCCAGATGAACTGATTGAGAATGAGCGGATTTGATACCTGGACTATTGAGAATTAACTTTCTTCACTCTTAATCAATTTCTTAAATATAAACACAGACTTAGCCTTTTTGACATTATTATCCAAACCATTCCACATACTTACCGTATGCACTGTATTAATGTAAACCTACTCCTAAAACTTGTTCTATAACGTGGTTTAACAAAAATGTCAGTTCCCTTATAGTTATAACTGCTTTCCCCCTTTACAAAATGTTTTTGAATATTCGGAGGTAGTGTTTGATTCTGTGCTTCATACATTAGTAAAAGAATACAGGGAGTCCTTGACTTACGACAATCCGGACTTACGAACGCGCTCCGAACGCTAGTACGTGCTGTGTTTATAGATGAATGTGTGGTGTAATGGGTTAGCTAACCGTTTGTAAATAAAGTTCTGTGCATGTTTATGGACCAGTATGTACGCTTGTTCAGTATTTGTCATGTTCAGAGAAAAGTTTCAGGAGTGATTTGTGACAAAAAGGTGTCAGCAAAGGTCAAAGGAAAAGTTTACAAGACAGTGGTGAGACCAGCTATGTTGTATGGTCTATATATATAGTATATTGTTATTATTATTATTGAGCTTGCATCAGGGTATTATTATTATCATCATTATTATTATCATTAATCAATTTTATTCTGCGTTACTCCAGGCGTGAAACGTGAAATTGTTTGCTTTCTGCCCTTTTTCTATTTGTGGTCTTCATGCGTTATGATTGGATTGGGGGTAGAACGTGATCATGTACGTCCCAACCAATCAACGCCACTCTTGCTTGTCAGGTTGCATGTGAACTTTGTCCTAACCAATCAACGCCACTCTTGTTTATCGGGGGAAGTAGCATGTGATCATATCCAACCAATCAACGCCTCTTGCTTCGCGCACTTCGTTCAAATGTAGCTATTTCCTTTTCATCTGTTGGACAAGAAGCTGTTGTTGTCTCGGACTCAGCGCTCGTAAAACTTGCTTTTTATTAGACGTCGACTGGTCTGACTCTGGATGACGACTGGACATTCAGTTGGAAGTTGAAGGTAATCGGTTCTGTTTTCTTTATTTGCTAGCTGTTTTAGCTCTGTTCACTTGAATGAACAAAACCTGCTGTTGCTAAAAGCTAAGCTAACAACGAGCTAAAACGAGTGTGTGTGCTGCTGAGGCAGATAATTTGAGGCAAGTAAAGCACTGCAGGTTACGTTATTCTAGCGTTTAAATAAGCCATATATGCTATGAGTTTTTTTTTTTTGGCTTAGTTCCTGGATGGTTTTTCAAAGAGACAAGGCCCCGCATCCTCGCGCTGTTTGCGTCGCATGTCCGTTAACACACATGCGCTCACTAGCCAGCAGAACAATAACCGCAGCCAGGCTGAAATACTAATTTACTTTAAATACGTATTTCGGCAACATACTGTTGTTGTAACCGGATCCTTTCTGCGTTGTGCTGGTTTATGAATTGATCAGTCCGTGACACGGTTTGGCTTAACAGGATGACTTGGTTTATTCTGACAGACATGAAACAGACAAAACCACCGTGTTAGAAGTTGTCCACTCCCAAGTCCTCTCCCACAGGACAACGTGACAAAAGGGCTACAAACAGCTTTAAGCAGCTACAAAAACAGTAATGTTGCCGAAATACGTATTTAAAGTAAATTAGTATTTCAGCCTGGCTGCGGTTATTGTTCTGCTGGCTAGTGAGCGCATGTGTGTTAACGGGCATGCGACGCAAACAGCGCGAGGATGCGGGGCCTTGTCTCTTTGAAAAACCATCCAGGAACTAAGCCAAAAAGAAAAAACTCGTAGCATATATGGCTTATTTAAACGCTAGAATTACCTAACTTGCAGTGCTTTACTTGCCTCAAATTATCTGCCTCAGCAGCACACACACCCGAATGAGATATATCTCATTCACACAGTCTTGAGAGGTCTTGAGAGTCAATTACTTTCTGAGAGTTTCATTAAAGATTTACTGGTACATGAGATATTTTACTAACAGACACACAGGCAGGCTAATATGAGTGCCAGACTTTGGTGGTGGTGGTGCTAAACAGTTCATAGTAAAGGAAAGAAAAGGAGTTTGTGAACTCTTCAGAGTGAGCTCTCGTCCATCTTCTCTTCTCCTCCATCCTGTTGGAAGCTGCAGACTACAGTATTGACTTCAGCTCACATGTTCTCTTTGATTCACTCTGCAGGTTGTCAGAGATCAGCTGTGCCTCTCTGCTCTCAGCTCTTCAATCCAACCCCTCCCATCTGACACAACTGGATCGGACTCAGAACCTAGCCTTGAGAGGTAATTTCTAAGTAGTTTGAGTGAAGCAATTAAGACACTGATTTTTAAAACCAGATGTGGAAATGGAGAACGCCTTGTTTGAATATTATATTTATTCTATTGCTCAGTCTCCTACTTCCTGTTCCTCCTTTATATCTCAGCTCTTCATTGCACAAATGACTAATGTAAATTTTGAATGGTCTCAAAAAACTACTGTACTGTATAGTGACTCACAATTTTTGTTATTTTGCCCGTTTTTTTTTTCTTTTACAGAGCTTCCAACAGTTGTGAAAAAGTCTAAAGATGTGGCGATCGGATCTCAGCGTTGCTTCCATCCACTCAACACCAGCTGTACAGACTGAATTTTTTCTGTCTGTGTTTTCTATTTTTATTGCAGGTCATGACCCTGCTTTAACTTCACATGTTCATGTTTGTGTCTCTTTCAACAGACAAAAACTGTTGCACCTGACATCATGGGCAGACCTGTGTCCTCTGCTCTCTCCTCACCATCCTCCTGCAGCTCCTCTCCATCATCACCTGTGCGTCAACACCTTGTGCCTAACAGTGAGTTGAACTTGTTTTCTGTCGGTGTTTTCTGTTTTTATTGCAGGTCATGACCCTGCTTTAACTTCACATGTTCATGTTTGTGTCTCTTTCAACAGACAAAACCTGTTGCACCTGACCTCATGGGCAGACCTGTGTCCTCTGCTCTCTCCTCACCATCCTCCTGCAGCTCCTCTCCATCATCACCTGTGCGTCAACACCTTGTGCCTAACAGTGAGTTGAACTTGTTTTCTGTCGGTGTTTTCTGTTTTTATTGCAGGTCATGACCTTGCTTTAACTTCACATGTTCATGTTTGTGTCTCTTTCAACAGACAAAACCTGTTACACCTGACCTCATGGGCAGACCTGTGTCCTCTGCTCTCTCCTCACCATCCTACTACCTCCTGCAGCTCCTCTCCATCCATCACCTGTACATCAACACCTTGTGCCTAACCCTGTCATGTATCCACATCAATGACTGCTGCCAAAACAGGAAAACACACCTGACCTGATGGTAGGGATAGGAATCGAGAACCGGTTCTTTTAAAGAACCGGTTCTTTATAGTTCAATTCTCTGGAATTGTAGGCTGCTTGTCTTAACGATTCAGTTTATCGGTTCTCTGAGTCGTTCTTCTGACTCGTTCTACTGACTCGACGTGGTGACGCATTTACGTGATGACATCACAGACATGCGTGATGCGCCGTATCAACATGCCGTCAAGGAAAAAGCGAAGACGAAACCAGGTCTACTTGCAACACATGAAAAGCGTTGATTACAATAAAGGGCAGAAATACTTCTAACATGCAGAGAGAAGCATTTGGCCACTCAGAATGAGGTGAGTTTGCACAAATGTACCGTCTTTAACACGCTACTTTGTGACGCTGCTTCGGTGGTGGTGGAAGCGGAGCTAACAAGCTAGCGTCCTCCTCTGTTTTAAATGTTGCAGCACGTAACGTTAAACTCCTCCAGTTCCTGTCACTTGTTACTTTTTTGCTTTACTGCTTCGACTGTGTTGTATAAATAATCTCCATCTCATGTAATAACATTTAGCTGACGAGGATTGCTGGAGTCTGGCTGGCTCAGAGGCTGTTGCTAGCACACTTAGCTTTCAGGATGACGATATCAACACACAACAGACCTAAAAATGCCACCGTAGAAATGGGAGCAAAAACAAAAGTGTTTTATATTTTTGTTCAGTGTGTTTCATTGTAGCCTCTTTCTGGTGTGAGAGCTTTATTTCATTGCTGCTCAGTGTTTTTAATGGTGAATTTCTTCTGAAGCTGGCAGAGCTGAGAGATGAAGAGGGAGTCAGAAGAGGATGAAGATGATAACTATGTAAGTTTTGTTTTTTGTAATGAAAGATGATAGACTGCATGGATTATTACACTATTTATTTTACAATTGAAACTTGTGCTACTGGCAGAGCTGCAAGAGGCTCAGAGAGAGAGACACAGAGGGAGGCAGAAGAGGATGAAGATGATAACTACAGTATGTAAGTTTTGTTTTTTGTAATGAAAGATGATAGATTGCATGGATTATTACACTATTTTAAAATTGAAACTTGTGAATTACAAGTTGTGGTTAATAATGTTAATTAGGAATTATTTTTTCATAAAAGTTCTATTTTTGTTCTGGTGAAAGAGCATTAAATACTTCATGCACACAAATGGTGTACTATATATTTTTTGCCTAACCCAATGAGAATTGATAACAGAATTGATAAGGAATTGAATCGATAAATGATATCGATAAAGGAATTGATATCGATAATTTCTTAACAATTCCCATCCCTACCTGATGGACAGACCTGATCTCATCAAGACCACACACCTGACCTGAACTCACATCTGGACTCCCATGTACCCATCATTCAGTGTTTCCCCTACCATTATACAAGCGGGGTGCGCCTAGGGTTGGGCATCGAGAATCGAGAATCGTTCAGAACCGGGACTAACTGTCCAGTTTTCCCGGAATCGTTCAAAATAAGTATTTTCGATTCCTATTTTTGATGCCTACCACTGACCGGAAGTAGCCGCCCACCCAAAAACCAACGCAGAAGAATCCACCGGAAGTGTTTCTAAACATGGAAAGTGAGCAACTGCTGTTGAAAGCATTGCTTACCCAGACAGCATTTACATTTGGGCCGGATCCATTTACAAGTCGCCAGATCCGCATAACAGTCAGATGCGGTTTACAACTCTGAGCCAACTCCTTACCGGGCTCGTTTACAAGTCGCCAGATCCGCATAACAGTCAGAGACGGCGTGGTGTTGTGTGCCAGTTCCACCCCGATTCTGAGATCATGAGCTGCACTGACACCTGCGCTGGGTGTGGTTCTGATCCGGTTTTTGCCTGCAGACCGAATGCGCCAGCCTTCAGAGGTTTACAAAGACTGGCATCTGGCTCTGATCTGGTCCCAGACTGCAAGCCAACTGCGCCTTCCTTATTTTTGAAAGCAACAGACGCAGCACTAAGAGAAGTGATCGCATGCTTGTGGTAAGCCCAAGTAACAGAGAACGTTAAAGATCCACTGACGTGATTTTTCTACTATTCATCAAATTGCTCAAAATATATATGTTTTATCATTTAAATATGTTAGTTTTTGCAAACAAAATGATAAATCACTTTAATTTTGCTTTAAAAGTGATTTTGAACTTCAAGCCGTGTTTAATCATGGGAAATCCGTTTACACCTGAACGCACCATCTGTGACGTAATGTCCAGAGTGAGAGGCAGAGGGCTCCAGTCTCTTCAATAGCGGACATTTTAAAACTTGACTAATTTATCAATCTAGGTGAAGATTTGAGCTATTTGTCTTCATTTTGGGAAGCAGAAAATAGTTTGGGTGATGGAACAAGAAACAACAGGATCTAATTTAGGTCTGATGCTGTATCAGACTGACCTTCATGTGGAGCTGCGCACACCGTGACAAGCTCAGAGCTCTGCCTCAACTCTGGACATTACATCACAGATGGTGCGTTCGGGTGTAAACGGATTTCCCACGATTAAACACAGCTTGAAGTTCAAAATCACTTTTAAAGCAAAATTAAAGTGATTTATCATTTTGTTTGCAAAAACTAACATATTTAAATGATAAAATATATATATTTTGAGCAATTTGATGAATAGTAGAAAAATCACGTCAGTGGATCTTTAAACTAACGTTCTGGTATGGTTCTTACATGGTTCTGTTAGATCACAACGTTCTTAGAACGTTCTTTGAAGGTTTTGACTAACGTTTGAACAAACCTAGATATAACGTTCTAACCTAACGTTCTTAGAACGTTCAACAAACGTTCCCTTTGCCATGCCAGTTTCTTTACACAAAGTATTTTCACACTGGTTTATTTTTCTGTTTTAAACGTTTTGTCAGTTTTTTGAAACAGCTCGAGCTGTTTTTTTATATTGTGTATATATATATATATATATATATATATATATATATATATATATATATATATATATATATATATATATATATATATATATATATATATATATATATATATATATATATATATATATATATATATATATATATATATATATATATATATATATATATATATATATATATAATATATATATATATATATATATATATATATATATATATATATATATATATATATATATATATATATATATATATATATATATATATATACATATATATACATACAGTATATATATATATATATATATATATATATATATATATA
>JBBPBX010013360.1:31126-52513 GCA_038048925.1 Garcialebias charrua
ATGGGGCATTCATATGGCCATATGGCCGCTAGGAAGGTAGCGGTTACAAGGTGTTTTCTGGCATTCAGAGTTAATCAAGATCTGTTTCTGAAAAAGAAACTCAGTTTTAATTTCAGTTTCTTTATCAAGTTTTTGATATGTGGTTTAAAAGAGAGATGTGCATCAACCAAAATTCCCAAGTACCATATGTTCTGGACTATAAGTTGCACCTTTTTGCCTAATTTGCATGCCCTGCGACTTATAGAGAGGTGAGACTTGTTTATGGATTATTTCCCATATTTTTAGACCAATTTTTGGCTCAGCTATGACCGTTTTTCCATTTTGGCAAAAATGGTGCAGTACCACTTTCGGCCGCTAGGGGTGCAGTACCACCTTTGTCCGCTAGGGTACACCAACCGTTCCCACCTCATGTGTCTGACGAGAGCCTCCTCTGGATGGACTCAGTCTGTCGCAGCCCGGCCTCCTGCTCTGGAGGTCTGACTGACACTTCCAGAGAGTCCACCAACCGTTCCCACCTCATGTGTCCGACGAGAGCCTCCTCTGGTCGGATTCACTCTGTCGCAGCCCGGCCTCCTGCTCTGGAGGTATGAACTAGCTACTTCGCTGTTAGCTCAGTGTTTGTTAGCAAGAACCACAGGACAGATTTTGATCAAACTTACAGAACGTAATCACTAGATGGATATTTACAACTGATTAGCTTTATGAGATGTTTGAGATAAAATTTGATGTTTTATAGACGTAAATGTGTCACGGTTAGCTTAGTTGATTTTTCCTTGTACGTTTGAGCAAATAGCTCATAAACCACACAGCAGATTTTTTTTCAAACTTACAGAAAGTAATCACTAGATGTACATTTACAAACTGTTAGCTGTTGGAGTTATTTGAGATAAATTTGATGTTTTATAGACGTAAATGTGTCACGGTTAGCTTCGTTGTTTTTCCTTGTACTTTTTCAAAGCGAAAAAAATTAAATCCAGCAGATTTGACCATTACGTAAATTTATTAAGGAACGGTTAAAGGTTCAGTATGTAATTTCTGGAACACGCTGGAACTTAGGAAAATTTTTAACAGAGACACGTTTCTGGTCCCTCCCCCTCAGAGCCATATATGGCTCCGTAATTGCTCTGCTGAAATTCAAATTCAAGCTCTGTTTTTATTGGCTGATTCAAATTCAAGCTCTGTTTTTATTGGCTGGTTACAAACTGTTTTTATTGGCTGGTTAACGGCGGGTCACTGTGGCTTTTTAAAAATTGCTTTTAGAGAAGCAAGGGGACAATAGTTTTTTTCAGAGATTACTTGTCTAAAATCAGTGTCAGGAGGTAGTGACAGAGTGAAGAAATGTGTTAAAAATATATTGTTAGAAAAGTTACATAAAGCTCCTTTAAGCTAAGACACATGTTTGCTATAATTTTCAGCAGACAAATAATTGTTTTTACCGTGTTAATCTTGTGAAAAGTCCTTCCGTGCATGCTTCTGTGGTCGTCATTTTCAGCAGGGCAAGTGACGCGCTGACGAGGTCAAGGCCGAAAGCTTTAAGTCTTTTTGTAAGATATTCCAGGAAGCAGGAGCGGAGTAGGAGAAGGCCCTTTTGCCAAGTTCAGTCCTCACTGATGGAACACTGCAGGTAATCATGTCCTCAGAGTGCATGCTGTAGCTGCACTCATGCAGAGACATGTAGGAGGAGATGTATGAAGGCAGCAGACCAAGAAGTGATTTAAAGATGAAAATGTACCAGTGGAAGAGTCTGTGTGAGGTTAATGATGTCCAGTTAACCAGTGAATACAGGGTGCAGTGGTGGGTACGATAATCACAGCCAGTTATGAATCTTAGTGCACCATGATAGACAACATCCAACATCTGCAGGGTGCTTGTAGGAGCATTCATGTAGATAATGTCACCGTAATCAATGGAGGGAAGGAAAGTCACAGATACAAGGTGTTTCCTAGCATTCAGTGTTAGACATGATCTGTTTCTGAAAAAGAAACCCAGTTTAACTTTCAGTTTCGGTTTTCCACGTGGAGTTTAAAAGAGAGATGTGAATCGACCAGGATACCCAAATATTTATAGGAATCAACAAACTCAATAGGGACACATTTGAGGATAAAATCAGAGGAAGAACTGCTGGACCGACTTCCTACTTGAAAAAAAGCATCCCTTTGGTTTTATTAGCATTTAGGACAAGTTTGAGATGGAACAAATCTGACTGAATGATGTCAAAAGCAGATTGCAAAAACTGAAAAGCCTTAGCAACAGTTTTAGCTCGACAATAAACAACTGTATCATCAGCATAGAAATGTAAGGATGCATCAGGGATGCTCTGACCTACATTAGCTATGTAGATTGTAAAGAGGGTTGGTCCTAAGACTGAGCCTTGTGGTACACCATTGTTGACTGTTAAATAACTGGAAGAAGTACCGTTATGTTGAACACATCAAAGTCAAAGTCAAAGTCAACTTTATTGTCAGATCTGCAATATGTACAGTGCAGGACATACACAGGACCGAAATTGCGTTTCTCTCAGTCCCTCGGTGCAACAGTAAACATCTAAACATTGAAACACTGAAACATATAATAATAGACATAAGCATAAAATAGTAAAACTAACACTGTCCTGAGTTTTTTGCATAGTGGTATAAGAGTATGAAAATTTACACCAACTCTAAAACTAAAACATTAAACATTTAATGAACATAATATTGTCCTGAGTTTTTTGCATAGTGGTATAAGAGTATGAAAATTTACACCAACTCTAAAACTAAAACATTAAACATTTAATGAACATAATATTGTCCTGAGTTTTTGCATACTAGTATAAAAAAAGAGTATAAAAAGTATAACTAAAATAAACTAAAGGTTTCTAGCATTGACATTTGCAAAGTGGCAAAGCAGCGTATGAGTCAATGTACACAGTATATGTATGAGGTAGTAGTTGATGTTGTTGTAGAGGCAAAAAGTGGCATATGCAGTAAGGCACATTGGGCATCCCTAAATAAGACCGTTCAGAGCACACTGTATATGTACCAGCAGTGGTGTAGATATTAGAGTAGTGTAAATAAATGTAAACAGTAGTAATTACATGTAAGCAGTAGTAATAAAAGTAAACAGTATTAATAAATGTAAACAGAGAATGTAAACAGTATTATGATTATAGGCAGTGATGTAATACAGACATTAGTGCAAGTATGAGAAGTAGTGCAAACTGTATGAGCACATGACCGAGAGTTTAGTGAATAACCCGTTTGATGACACAGAGTCTAGTGTTAAAAACTTTGTGTTGAGTGATAATATGTGAGAAAGTTTTAGTGTTAAGGCAGTTCAAATGGGAGGGGAGGCAGAGCAGGCAGAGTGTTTAGCATTCTGACTGCCTGATGAACAGAGCTGTCTCTCAGTCTGCTGGTTCGAGCCTGGAGACTCCTCAGTCTCCTCCCTGATGGCAGCAGTCTGAAGCAGCTGTGTAGTGGGTGTGTGGGATCACCTGCCATGCGGTGGGCTTTCCGAGTGAGGCGTTTGCTGTGTAAGTCCTGCAGTGAGGGCAAGGAGGTGCCCACGATCTTCTCAGCTGCTCTCACAATGCGCTGGAGGCTCTTGCGGCAGGATGCAGTACATGCACCAAACCACACAGTGATGCAGCTGGTCAGGACACTTTCTATGGCACCTCTGTAGAAGGTGCTCATGATGGGGGTTGAAGCTCCAGCCCTTTTCAGCTTGCGGAGAAAGTAGAGACGCTGGTGAGCCTTCTTTGCCAGTGCTGCAGTGTTCCTGCTCCAGGACAGGTCCTTTGAGACGTGCACTCCCAGGAACTTGGTGCTGTCTACTCTCTCCACTGCGGTGCTGTTGATGGTCAGAGGGGCATGTTGGGCATCCCTCTTCCTGAAGTCCACAACAATCTCCTTTGTCTTCTCCACGTTGAGAGTGAGATTGTTGTGTCCGCACCACAAGGCCAGGCGGCTCACCTCGTTCCTGTAGTCCGTCTCATCGTTGTTGCTGATGAGACCTACCACTGTTGTGTCGTCCGCAAACTTGATGAAGTATGTGAACATTGCCTAAGCACATTGCCTCCGATCGGAACAATAATTAGAAAACCAACCAATGGTGTGATCTGAGAAACCGATTTCTGAGAGCTTATGACACAAGATGTTATGATCCACAGTGTCAAAAGCAGACAGGTCTAAGAAAGTGCAGCACAATAATCTTTAGCATCCAATGATTCAGCAACGTCATTAAGAACCTTCAGTGAAGCAGTCATAGTGCTGTGTTGTTTCCTGAAACCAAACTGAATTAGAGGTAAGATGTTAAATGAGTCCAGATAATTTTTGATTTGAGAATTTATCAATTTTTCAAAATGCAAATATGTGTTATTTTTTGTCTTGTACTTTTAGGCTACCATTATGCTTCTTTTTTTTTAAATCTATCTTTCTGCTAATTTTTTTGTTGCTTTTTTAGCTGTTAATTTTAGCTGCTACTTTAAAAAGCACATTGTTTATTTTAGCTAATGTTTTAACTTTTTTAACTTTTAGTGGATTTTTGTTTCGATACTTTCACGTTATAGCTACTTTTTATACCTTTGTATAGGTTTTTGCTACTTTTAGATTTAAGCTACCCATTATCTTTAGCTTTTGGTATGGACTTTGACGTTTTTAACTAGTGTTTGCTATTTTTACTTTTTGCTACGGTACTTTTAATTTCTTGCTATCGCTTTACTAAGTACAGTATAGCTTTTTAGATAGCCTTTTCGCTACTTTTGACTAGCATATGTACTAGAGGTGACGATAAATCGGCCCCGATTTCCTTAATTTTGGGAAATCGGAAATCGGCCAATACTTGCATGAGAAACAGATTTAGTAAATTTCAACAACAATTGTTGGAGCTTCATTTATATTTCAGAGCACTACCTCATGGACAGTTAATCCAAGTTTGTATTGTTTCTAGGATATTGTTCAAGGGTGTGTTTTTCAATAAAATAATATTGAAAAATTAAGGTGCATTGTGACCTTATAACACCTGACAGTTTCGCTCATAAAACAAAATCGGTCTCAGCCAACATCGAAATCAGCAGGTCAGACTTTTTACAAATCGGTGAATGGCCAGAAAACTGCAATCGGTGCACCCCTATGTACTAAAAGCCAATGCAGACATGTTCCTGTTTTTAGTTTTCTAAATCGCATTGTGATCTAACTTTTTTGTAGCTGGCCCTCGCCTTCCTGCACAGCTCCGCTCAATTCTCATTTCGCGAAGGACAAGGGTCTGGTTTTAACCAGGCTAACTTTTTTGCTGCTATTCCTCTCGATTGTCCTTTTTGTTGCAATTTTGTTTCAATTTGCTAAAAAAAAAAAAATGTATGCCTATTTTATGACGATAAATTGTAGTCGTTATCCATTATCACTGCTATCCATTGTTGTCATCACTCTTTGTTAAGAAATTGGGTCTCTCTTGTAAATTAGTCTTCGAGGCTCAATGGGAGGAACCTGTCCAAATAAAGGTTGAATGAAAAACTACTGGTATTCTATTTCGTGTAAGCTACGCCCTTTAAAAACTGTCGCTATTGGGTTTACTCGCACGCAGCGCGCCGAACACTGAAAACTTCTAGTCCACGCCCACCTGCTGTGTGGACCCCACCCGGTAAATTGCAGACTCCCGTTTTTCTTCAGCCAACACGAAGAACACAACTTCTACGACACAAAGATGACTTCAACTAAGAAGACCATCCGTCTGTGCCCCGTGTGCCAGACGGGCAACATTTTATCGACGGACCTGCACACCTTATGTGAAAGCTGCCTGGGAGCTGTCCACGCTCGGCAAGCTTTGGACCTGCTCTTCTCCTGTCCAGCCTGTAATTTTTTTTCGGCTGAGGAGAAGCAGCGCCGGTTTGAGTTTCAACCGAGGGGGGACTGTTCGCTCGACGATTTTTTTTGGACTCGCTGGATACGGAGTTTGTGAACACGTCCCCCTCTGAAGCTGAAACAGCTAGCAGCCGCGCTCCATCCTGCCTTACAGGAGGTTTGGAGCCGGTGTTGCCTTCAATGGTCGCCCTCTCCTGAGCGCCATGCGGGCATCTACCACTCTGCTCCACAAACTCCCAGAGATAATCGGGAGATCCGCGAGAGCTTGCGACCTGGAAGTACGGTACCCGAACCGGCCACCCAGACCACGTCGACCCTTTTGGCGGGAAGGTTTGCCGCCCAGCCCAGCGAACACCGGGACCCAGTCTGGCCCTGTTTCCTGGCCGTGTCCGCTCTCTTCCGGGGTTCAGCCAACGACCCCCTAACCCCAAAATTACACTACATACGATCCGCTCCGCTCCGCAGGTCGCAGCTGAGCGTCTCAAACTCCAATTTCCACTACCTCCGCTCAGCTCAGGTCCGCCTGCATGCGCCGCTCCTAGACGCATGCGCGGGATTTGCGGGATCGCGCGATAAATCAAGTGATAAATAAGTAAGTCAGAACAAAACAATTCATTCGGTGGAAGAAGGAGAACAACAGTAGAGACTGCTGCCTTGATCTTCTCTCGTAAATGAGCGACAGGACATGGTTTGAGCAACAGGAAGTGATGTATTACATTTCAGAATAAAATACTTTATTTATTTATTTATTTCTTGTATTGCGTTTGTAGGCGTAGTCATAAATGATAGTTTGAAAGCATTTTTGTACAAATAAATCCGTATAGAGCTAGGATTAAGTCCGCCCGTGGTGATTTTATTTTGTAAATACGGAAGTTGTGCTCGTTCCTTTTCCTGTTGGTGCGACGTAATCTTCAAAAGTTGACTCCGGCACAGCTCCGGCGTCCGGCAGAAATAGAAAAATTTCTAATTTTGACGGACTGCCGTCCGCTCTCCGCAGCTCGCCGCCGCCGTGCGGAGCCAGTGTAAATTCTGTCATTGATTATAATGGGTGCGTATTTGCTGCGGAGGTCGGACCGGAGCGGGGCGGAGCCGTAACGCGTGTGATGTAATTTTGGCGTAAAGCTGAGGGCTCCGGTCGCCTCCGACGCGGCCATCTTTAGCTAGAGTTTAGTTTCTTTTAGCTTTTAGCTAGTGTTCTTTTTTAGCTTTGGCATCTCAGTTTCTGCTTCAACAAATTTCAGCAATCACTTATTCACACAAATTTTTTTTTTAAATGCTAATTTTCTTGTTTAACTTTTTTCAACTAGTGAACATAAAAAGGAACACAAAAACACTTGAATTATTGAGAATTTTCGTTGACCAGTTTTAAACTAAATTGCTTTTTTTCACTATTATTATTATTATTATTGGATTTTGTAAACTTCCGGTTGACAAAATAAAAGCATAAGACGGACGAAAGGCAACACACGCCGGAAGTAGTGCGACAAACACACACGCACGCACACAAAGAAGAAGCTGGACGGTCAAAACATAAACAGAGCAGACAACCTTGCGTGAGCGCAGCTAGTTCTGGTTCTACTCTGACTTCTACAAAGCAAAAAAAACAGAAATCTTCATGCACGCTCTTCAAATGTCGAGTGTTTCCCGTCACAGAAGTCCTACTCGAGGCACTTAGCTCCTTTGCTGGGCAGTAAGGTGGGGAAAACGAATCTGCAATAAAGACTAGGACCAAACTAAGAAGTACGCCTCGTCGGGCCTTCGAGTGGAGGTAACGCTAGCCTTTGCTAGTTAGCGAGTGAAAACAACAGTGCTGTGTATTTTTAGTTCGGCAGAACTTCACAGCTGCTGTTGTGGTTTCAGTATTTGTTAGCTACACATGCTAGTTAGCTTTACTCCACAACAACAGTTGCGTAGTCGAACAGACGCAGTTTTTTCAGAGCACAGTGTTAGACACCACAAAGAAAACAGTCGGGCCTCAGTGTTGGCTAGCAGCAGAGTTAGTTCATGACTTTAAAGATATCGATGTAAATCTCATATTATTAGCCTGATCTCTAGTTTAAAGCTAGCTAGGTGTTTTTTATGTTCAGTGCGAAGGCTGAAGTTGATTACATTCCAGTGCGTCGCGTCATCTTGTTTGGACACTTCTGACTTGTTTGGACACTCGTCTTTTAGTAAAACGTAATATTGTTTTATTTACAGTTTCTACCTCGGGACGACGCAGGACTAAGAGAGAATGGCTGAGAATGACAAATCCACTGTGGATAATGGTAAAGTTTCACAGCTAATTCGTAGCGCACCGATAAATCGGCCCCGATTTCCTTAATTTGGGGAAATCGGACGATGCATGAGAAACCGATTTTACCGATTTATTTTGTTTTGTTTTGACAATTGTCTGAACTTCATTTATATTTCAGAGCACTACCTCATGGCCATTTAAAGGTCCAGTGACATCATCTTACAAATTTGCATGAAATGATAGAAGATATATATATTTTATCATTCCACTATGTTCGTTTTTGCAAACAAAATGATAAATTAATGAAAATTCCTTCCAAACTGAGTCTAAAATTAAAAAACACTTTTCTCTGAAAATTCCGACTACAAGCGAATGCAACATTTGTGACGTAGGAAGGAGAACGTCTTTAGAACGCCCCATATAAATATTCATGGCGAACAAGAAATAAAACAACAAAATTATCAATCTAAGTTAAGATTTGAGCTATTTGTCTTTAGTTTTGGAAGCAGGAAGTTAGATGAGCAGAAACAGCAGGTTCTAATTTAGGTCTGCACCCGTATGTATTTGACTCTTACCTGTTCAGGAAACGGGGAGCTCAGTCCGAGGGGGGGCAGCTTTATTTATTCCATTTTTGACGAAGGTCTTACATCTTTTGGGAAAGTGAAAAGGCTCACTTGTTCACTGATGATATTAGAACACCCAAATGCAACATAACCGAACCGGCATTTTTTAAGTTTTACCAACAAAAAAAAAGGCGATCTGGCTGAGAATGAATATGTGTTAATGGCAGATGAAGACTGAAGGTCCTGCTTCCTACGTCACAAATGTTGCATTCGCTTGTAGTCGGAATTTTCAGAGAGAAAAGCTCTTTTTAATTTTAGACTCAGTTTGGAAGGAATTTTCATTATTTTATCATTTTGTTTGCAAAAACGAACATAGTTGAATGATAAAAAATATATATCTTCTATCATTTCATGCAAATTTGTAAGATGATGTCAGTGGACCTTTAAAACAAGTTTGTATTGTTTCTAGGATATAATAATAATTAATTCAATTTATAACGCACTTTTCATTACTGAAAATCTCAAAGTGCTGCACATATATTGAATGCTACACACATTCATAAACCGGTGGCGGCAGACTACCATGCAAGGTGCTTTCCAGTCCTACCGGGATATTGTTCAAGGGTATGTTTTTCAACAAAATAATATTGGAAAATTGAATGTGCATTGTGACCTTATAACACCTGACAGTGTCGCTTATAAAACAAAATCGGTATTGGCCAAAATTGGAATCAGCAGGTCAGACTTTTTAGAAATCGGTGATTGGCCAGAAAACTACAATCTGTGCATCCCTACTGCTAATCAATGACTCTATAAATGTTTTATGGTATTTTGAATTGTGAGAGGTCATAGGAAATGTTTGGGTTTATAAGGTGGCTCTGAAGACAAGGAGCCTGGGGAAGATCAGTGCAAGGAGGAAGATGCCTCTGGAAGCAAAGACGGACAAACACAGTCTTCCTCACAAGATGGTAAACCTACCTTTGTTGTTGCAACTGCTCACTTAAAAAAATACAATACCACATTTGTTTGAAACTGTTTAAATCAAGCATTTTCAATTATTTAGTCATCAATAAAGATAACTTAGCACTAGTTTTGCATTGTGCATATTTTAATTGCAATGCCTTTTTCATTACTACACTTGCATCTTAACTCTCACAATGAAACGGCATTGCCTTAAAATCCTGTCCTTTTCATTATTTTGTAGCTCCCAAAGAAACAACAGAGGCATCCGGAGACAAACTTATGCCAGACATGGAAGGGGAGACGGGGACAAACAATGGGGAAGACGATGACGAAGATACGGACAGCATGGACGACAGCAGACTGTACTCTTTAACTGAGGATGGGGAAAGAGAGACTGAGGGAGGGAGACGAGAGCGAGCCAAAGAGAAAGATGGTGAGAAAAGGGCAGCTCGAAAGAGAAACAGACCAGGTGGTGGCACCAACCACTCCTCTAGCTCAGATGATGATGACGATGAAGAGGAGCAGAAGGATGAGGATGACGACGACGACGATGATGATGATGATGAAGAGAAACAGAAGGATGAGGATGACGACGACGACGATGATGAGGCTATCGAGTCGTGGCTGGGAACAGAGCTGCATGACCTGCGTGGCCCTACATGGCAGGCGGTGCCCTCGCTGCGCTCCAGAGAGATCGGCAGGAACTCCCACCAGTTTGTCAAGCACGTGTGTGGTGCCCGTGGCCTCGTGCAGAGGCTGGAGCTCCAGGGCCGCTTGGAGAGACACGCAGGTTGCGTCAACACGTTGCACTTCAACCCCTCTGGCACACGCTTGGCATCGGGCAGCGACGACCTGCGAGTGGTGATCTGGGACTGGGCCATCCGCCGCGCTGAGCTTGAGTTTGACAGTGGACACAAGAGTAATGTCTTTCAGGTGAGGGGGAGGAAACGATGGCAACACATGATCGTTTGAATTATTTCCTAGTTAAACGAGAGCCATTTACAAAAGCTGCTTGTCTTATATATCAACGCGCCACTTTATTAAACAAATTAATAAAATACCTGAACGTTTGTACGAGCAGACGTTTGCTTTCTCCCATTTATGTTTTATAAAACCTTTGCAAAAGAAATGAATTGAAAATTATTTTATGAAAAAGACCAAACAAATGAGAAGTAGTAAAAAATGAAATAGCCATCTGTGCAATTGTACACACTGTAAAAAGAATCAAAAGTATTTTTGGTTAATGAAGTTGAGATGAGTTTCCTCTTTGTCCTTGGTTCACACAGGCAAAGTTTCTGCCTCACAGTGGGGACTCCACCTTGGCCATGTGCGCCCGTGATGGTCAGATCAGGGTGGCTGAGCTCTCTGCCACGCAGCGGTGCAAGAACACAAAGCGGGTCGCACAGCATAAAGGAGCAGCACACAAGGTGAATGAAAGTAATTTTGCTTAAAAACTTGAAAATGTCTTGAATGACGTACAACAATTTGCAAAAGGGTTAAACAACTACAGTTTTTTTAAAACGTGTACGGTAGTGTTGGTCAATAGTTTTGCAGGCTTTTTAAAGAAATAAGTCGAGACTTTCACTGTACCGTACATTCTTTATGAGATTTTATTTTTACTCTTCCTATCAGCTGGCTCTGGAGCCAGACTCGCCTTGTTCATTTCTGTCAGCTGGAGAAGACGCTGTGGTGTTTGGTATCGACCTGCGCTTGGATCGTCCAGCCAAGTAAGTCATTGTGTGTTGAATTCTTTGGGTTAGAATTTCTGTTCATTGTCTTTACCTTCTTCTTCCTTTTCGGGTCATGGGGGTCACTGGTGCTCATATCTTGCAGTCACTGTGCGAGAGGCAGGGGACACCCTGGACAGCTCAGGGTCATAGAGACAAACAACGATTCACTCTCTCACTCACACCTAGGAACAATTTAGAGTTACCAATCAGTCTAACATGCATGTTTTTGGTCTGTGGGAGGAAACCGGAGTACCCGGCGAAAACCCACGTATGCACGGAGAGAACATGCAAACTCCACCCAGAAAGGCTCCAGACCGAGATTTGAACCGTTGACCTTCTCGCACCACCGTGCTGCTGGGTTTGCATTTGATGCAGGAAAAAAATAGAAAAAACTGAACTTGTTGCAAATTCTGACTACAGTATGTAGAGCAAAACTTGTGATCACATATAAATAATCATTATTTAATAAAGAAAGAAAATAAGTTTTGTATAGTAATATACAAGAACCTTTTATTCATATTTACTCTAGAGTTGTATTTTTGTGTTTTCATTTTAAATTCTTAGCTGTGGCTAACACTTGTCTTTTGTTTCTTCTTATTTCTGCATGGCAGTAAACTGGTGGTTGTGAAGGAGGGCGATAAAAAAGTTGGGCTGTACACCATCTTTGTCAATCCAGCCAAAACACACCAGTTTGCTGTAGGTGGGAGGGATCAGTATGTAAGGTATGGACTTTGCTGTACTTCAGTGTTTCTTATGCTGCTGATAATATCAATGGAAAACCATGAATGTAGCATTTTAACATTTGATCGTTTTCTGTCGCCTTACTCTCTTCAGGATCTACGATCAGAGGAAGATTAATGAAAATGATAACAACGGCGTACTGAAAAAGTTCTGTCCCTCACATCTGGTGTCCAGCGATTCAAAAACGAACATAACCTGCCTTGTGTACAGTCACGACGGCACTGGTACGTTAACTTACACTTAGTGGCATGTTTTAGAAAACATTGGAAATTGTGAAATCTAGTTGATGTTTACTTGTTGTATTGATTTAACATTTAGAAACTCCTTCTATATCAGTGACTTCAAATGTCTAAGATCTTGTCAATAAGCTGTTACCTTATAGTTGAAAGTCCAGATTAGCTTCTTCATGGGGATAGAGGAAGTTTTAAAACCTGTTTTACGCTTTGTGTCTTTTTAGAGCTCCTGGCTAGTTATAATGATGAAGACATCTACCTGTTTGATGCAAACCACAGCGACGGGGCAGACTATCGCAGGAGATATAAGGGACATCGCAATAATGCCACAGGTTCTTCTTATATTCTTGTTGCAATAAATCAGCAGTTTAAATTAGCTCTTGCTCTACAGACTTTAGAATAGTAGTTGTTCAATGTGGCTTTCATTGTCAGTTTTCGTCAAGTTCTCGTCTGTTTCACAGTAAAAGGTGTGAACTTCTACGGTCCATGCAGTGAGTTTGTGGTCAGCGGCAGTGACTGTGGTCACATCTACCTGTGGGACAAGAACTCTGCTCGCATTGTTCAGTTTATGGAGGGAGACAGAGGAGGAGTGGTAAGTGGGAGAGGGAAAGTGCCACAAACTGAGTGAATCACATCACATATTTGAAAAGCAGATATATTTTTAAGTCTGAAGGGTTTAAGGGAGTTTCAGTGCACTGAAGTAAGGAACTGCTGCATAAAAAGTTAGTAATTATAATGGGATTACATAAGATAAGTTTAAAATTGTTTTGAAAAGAAAAATCAGAAACTAATCAATATGTTAGGACAGGTTATGTAGTTAAGGTAGTTTCAATATCAACATGTGTGTACCGGTATTGTGACTCAGTTGGTAAGTACTTAAAAGGTATTGTGACAATATGCTAAAACAGACATCTTTAGAAAGAGGAGCTACTTGTGAGAAGGGAGGCCATCTATAAAAGGGAAAGAAAAAAGAAAGAGGAGCTACTCAGCTTTGATTTTTTTGTCCTTAGATGCTTCGAATAATTAATATATAAAAGTATTTTTTTAATAAAATAGTTTTAATGACGTAACTGCAGTGCGTTGCAGTTTTCGGGTGGAGAAAGGAGGGGTCAAACGCTGACGCATTTTTATGACGCAATGTAATGAACGCACATTGTAAATAACAATGGCAGAGAATATAGAAACTGAGGAATTAAGCAATTTAAGTGAAAATTTGAGCGATTTGTCTTCAGTTTTGGAAGCCGAAGTTAGTTCGAGTGATGAACAAGAAACAGCTGGTTATAATGTAGGTCTGCAGCCGTATTTATTTGAGCCTTACCGTTCAGGGAGCGAGGGGTTAGGGTTATTTTGTCCATTCTTGACGAAGTTTTTCATCTTTTGGGAAAGTGAAAAGGCTCACTTGTTCACTGGCGATATTAGAACACCCAAATGCGACACAACGTCCCGACATTTTTCAAGTTATACAAAAAAAATAGGCGATCTTGAAGACAATGAAACTGTGTTCTAATAGCAGCCACAGACTAAGCTTCATGTCTCTACGTCACAGGATGTCGGCGCTAAGTTTAAAATCACTTTGAAAACAAATTTTCATTGATTCATCATTTTGCTTGTAATAACGAACATATATTGAATGATACAACATATATATGTTGTGCCACTTTATGCATAGTTCCAACATCATGTCACAACACCTTTAAGCCTTGGTTTTTAAATAACACAATGATTCTGAAGGCAATCAGACATGTATTAAAACTTGGCTAAAAGCTCGACTGAGTTGATTTCCCCATACCCTCCAACAACGTACCATCTAAAACTGGGTGAAATTTTGAAAATGTTTGGTTCAGTTGTTTTTTATTTACAATCCACTCTCAATTTTGTACTTCTTTTCTATTATGTGTTGTATATTAAACAAACTTATTGTCACTGGTTATTCCAGGTGAATTGTCTGGAACCACATCCCCATCTGCCTGGTATGGCAACCAGTGGGTTAGACCACGATATCAAACTGTGGGCCCCCACAGCTGAGAGCCCCACAGGACTCAAGGGCCTAAAAGAGGTATTGATTCCTGACACATTTATGTCCACTTTTAAAAGGAATTTTGTTGATTTTTTGTTTTGTTTTGATAATTGACCTACAAGTTGACCTCATCAGAAGCTCTTTTTACTTTACACCAGCCAGGATTGGATGGAAATAAGCCCGTCAGTGTCAAAGAGAACAGGGTCCCTCCCTGTATGTACAGTATAGGGCTGTCGCGGCACTGACAGTTTATTCAAACATGTTCACCTATTCCTCGCAACATCAAAAGAAGGAGGGTGACTCGGTGCAAAACTTGCTCATGCTGCTCAGATAACCGGGGTTTCTATATCTGAAGTTCTCTTTCATAGCATTCGCTTTGTGTCTCACATTGGGTACAAAAACATAGGGACTCTCGTATTGCTCAGCAGATTTCATGTTACGTGCCAGTCATTCAGAGCATTGATTGTTCAACTCTCCTGTTCACTTAATGCCACGCTGAGTACTGAATAAGCCTGTGATGATGTATGCATGTATTGTCATTGTTTTATGTTTCTATACAATGATGTAATTACCGTAATGCTCTGCATTAGGGCAGGGCGATATGGACCAAAATTAATATCTCAATATTTTTATGCCTGCTCTGCCCCCTCTCCCATTTGAACTGCCTTAACACTAAAACTTTCTCACACATTACCACTCAACACAAAGATTTTGGCACTGGACTCTGTGTCATCAGACGGGTTATTCACTAAACTCTCGGTCATGTGCTCATACAGTTTGCACTACTTCTCATACTTGCACTGATGTTTGTATTGCATCGCTGCCTATAGTCATGGTACTGTTTACATTCTCTGTTTACATTTATTAATACTGTTTACTTTTATTACTACTGCTTATATTTAATTGCTACTGTTTACATTTACACTACTCTAATATCTGCACCGCTGCTGATACATATACAGTGTGCTCTGACCGGTCTTGTTTAGGATGCCCAATGTGCCTTACTGCATATGCCACTTTTTGCCTCTATAACAACATCAACTACTACCTCGTGCATGTACTGTGTACATTAACTCATACGCTGCTTTGCCACTTTGCAAATGTCAATGCTAGAAACCTTTAGTTTATTTTAGTTATACTTTTTATACTCTTTTTTTATACTAGTATGCAAAAACTCAGGACAATATTATGTTCATTAAATGTTTAATGTTTTAGTTTTAGAGTCGGTGTAAATTTTCATACTCTTATACCACTATGCAAAAACTCAGGACAGTGTTAGTTTTACTATTTTATGCTTATGTCTATTATTATATGTTTCAGTGTTTCAATGTTTAGATGTTTACTGTTGCACCGAGGGACTGAGAGAAACGCAATTTCGGTCCTGTGTATGTCCTGTACAGTACATATTGCAGATCTGACAATAAAGTTGACTTTGACTTTGATCGCAATATACAATATGTACTGTATCTCAACATAATTTTCTTTCCATAAAATGATAACAAATATATATTTCTAGTCAAAGCTTTGTCCCAGTTGTCAAACAGCTGTAACTCTACAAAATACATGTCTAAAAAATAAACTATTTGAATACATTATTTTTAGACATTTATTTACACATTAAATAATAATCCTCTTAAGCTGAGGGCAGCTGTGGCTGAGAGGCTAGAGCAATCTCCTCCAATGGGAGAGCTGGGGGTTCGAGTCCACAAGCAGTCACATGCTGAAGTGTTCCTGAGCAAGACATTGAACCCCTCATTGCCTCCGATGTGTGTCCCATCATTGTATGAATGTGATAAAGCACTGATTAATCCTTGTACAGATCTAGTAGAGTGCTGTATGAATGGGTAAATGAGGACACAGATTGTGTTGTAAAGAGCTTTGAGGCTGCGTCTCAATTCAGGGGCTGCGTCCTCATGAGGACCCAGCCTAGCTTGGCCGAGTAGGCCACGCACTCACAAGACCGGGTGGGCTGAGCGAAACTGCTGAAATGGGACGGTCTAGCCTTCAGGTTTGCCGGCCTTGAAGTGGGTGGGGCGTTCTCTTGAAGTGGGTGGGAAGTTCTTGTGTGCCGCTTGGTGTGTGTGGAAAGAGAAGGGACGCCGCTAAAATATATTAGTTAGCTGAATACATAAATAAATAAATATCACATTTTTGTCATCTGTGTATGTTTCCCATACATATTAGTGTTTCTGAGTTTACTGTTTGTTAAGAACTGATTATAAAGCAGCTTATAAAGGGCGATCTGTTAAAACCCAGAGTGGACCTACAAAAATCAAGTTGTCCAGTAAAATAAGTTTTAACCGTACCGAGTGAGATTCGAACCAGCTTCGAGAAAAGTATCTCTGCACCAATCGCAAGTTGATTAACCAACTGAGCAACTGGAATACTTGCATTTTGTAGGTCCACTCTGGGTTTTAAAAGATTGCCCCTCAGATAATCCTTGCTATGCACGTGTAAAATAATCTGATTTGTAATCAGTTCTTCAAAAACAGTAAACTCAGAAACACTAATATACTGTATATTCAGCTAACACATTTTTTTTAGTCATTTCTGTAGTAAAATTTTAATGAGATATATTCGAGCTGAGGTTGTTTGAGATGACTAAATAAAGGTTGAATGAATATTCGCGCTGAGGTTGTTGTTAAAACGAGCTGATGACTCAACAACACGCAGCAGCCCCGACCCTGCACGCAGAAAGTCCCCCCCCCCCGAAAATCTCTGCTGGCGCTATGAATTCTGGGATAGCCTCCGTCTTGAAGGTTCCACGGATGCATCCTTCGATTTCGGCAGGAAGTAGGCCGCATTCCTCGGCCGCATGAGGAGGAGTCTTCGAATTGGGACAGTCCTCCGCGCGGGGCAATGACGTATGCGGCCGACAAATGCGCACTCATGAGGATGCAGCCCCTGAATTGAGACACAGCCTGAGTGTCTTGATAAGATAGGTACCTTCACGTTAGTCAGCGTGTTTGTGAACTGCAGTAATGTGAGCCTCCACTCGAAACAGTGAAGCGGCAGCTCAGAGTGTTTTTAGTCTGCTTCCTTAAAACAAACCACAGGTCAGAGCTTATTTAGCCGTGCTGAGCTTTATGAGAGGAGCAGAGAGAGGTGACAACATTAATAAATCAGCAGTTTATCATATCGCTAAAGACACGGTCAGTCTCAGCTGTGGAAGAAGACTGCTAAAGCATTAGCCATCTTGTTAGCCGCTAAGGACCGTATCTTAAAGGTTCAGTCTGCAGTTTCTGTAGAACTGCAGAACTTAGAAAAAATTTCAACAGGCAAAGCATTCTGATCCCTCCCCCTCAGAGCCATATATGGCTCTGCTCTCCCATGGTCTGTTGGAATTCAAATTCAAGCTCTGTTTTTATTGGCTGATTCAAATTCAAGCTCTGTTTTTATTGGCTGATTACAAACTCTGTTTTTATTGGCTGGAAAACGGCGGGTCACCTTTTCTTTTTAGAAATGCTTATTTACCACCTGGAGAAGCAAGGGGACAATATATATATATATTTTTTTTCAGAGATTACCTGGCTAACATCAGTCTGTCAGGAGATAGTGACAGAGTGAAGAAATATGTTTATAAAAAATGTTACATACTGCAGCTTTAATCGATATGAGAAGCTGCTGATTTATTAATGTCTCCACCTCTCTCTGCTCCTTTCATAAAGCTCAGCAGGGCTAAATAAGCTCGTGATGGGTTAAACTCTGCATTTAACCCATCACACATGAGATACACCTAGAAATCTGTATCAAGGACACCACGACATGTTGGCATGGTGGGGAGTTGAACCTGTGACTTTCTGGTTCCAAGTCGGCTGTCCTACCTCTACACCATCTTTCTTCTCCATGGGAGGAGAAGAATATGGGGAAACAAGACCCCCCACCCCACAAGTCAAAGTTTCGAAGGGTTTTTAATAGGGATGCACGATATTATCTGCACAGTATCGTTATTGGCCGATATTAGTGATACAGTTAAATATCGGACATTCCATCAAAATAATGCCGACATGAAAGGCACTGTTTTTTAATATATATTATATATCTGTATAGTGTTGCATCATTTTTAGCCCCCTTTTTGGCGTCTGCATTTGGTAGCAGGCCAGACTGACAAAGACCATGCAGAATAATGTATTTTAATTCCACAGCAGAGAAAGATATGAAGTCTCTGTAAGCGGGTCCAGGGGAAAATATTGGTATCGGTTATCGGCTAAAGAAGTTTTAACATATCTGATCTAGGCCAAAAATCAATATTGTGCATCCCTAGTTTTTAACCTTTTTCCTTTATCATAAAAAAACATGTACAGTATACAATGATCTCGATTTGACTTAGAGCCATCAGGTAAAAGAAAGGAAAATTAATAGTATCAAAACTTGTTTCAACTCGTTTTATTAAATATGTATAACTTATATTTGTGTCTATTAAAATGTTTTCTGATGTGTGCTGACTGGTGTCTAATTGTACCAAGTAATTATTATTTACTGCAAAATTTTTTGTTTACTGGTACTTCTGCAACCAATGTTTTGTTGTGTTCCTGAAGGTGATGAAGAAAAACAAGCGGGAGCGGGACGATGACAGCATGCGCCACGGCGACCAGTATGACACCCAGCTGCTGTGGTTCCTGATGAGACACATGAGGAACAGAAGACCACCGAGGGTGAGCTAATGAAGATATGAATATGGACTATGAATATTTGCACAGTTTCGCTACATAAAAAAAAAAACCTTAGCTTTTAAAGTTTGGTCCACTAGAATTCTTAAAGGTCCACTGACATGATTTTTCTACTATTCATTAAAATTGCTCAAAATATATATATATTATCGTTTAAATATGTTCGTTTTTGCAAACAAAATGATAAATCACTTTAATTTTGCTTTAAAAGTGATTTTGAACTTCAAGCCCTGTTTAGTCATGGGAAATCCGATTACACCCGAATGCACCATCTGTGACGCAGTGTGCCAAGTGAGAGGCAGAGGGCTCTGGTCTCTTTAATAGCGGACAATTTAAAACCCGACAAATTTAGCAATCTACCGGTATGTGAAGATTTGAGCTATTTGTCTTCATTTTGGGAAGCAGAAAATAGTTTGGGTGATGGAACAAGAAACAACAGGATCAAATTTAGGTCTGATGCTGTATCAGACTGACTTTCATGTCGAGCTGTGCACACCCGCGCACTGTGACAAGCCCAGAGCTCTGTCTCTCACCCTGGACACTACGTCACAGATGGTGCGTTCGTGTGTAATCGGATTTCCCATGATTAAACAAGGCTTGACATTCAAAATCACTTTTAAAGCAAAATTAAAGTGATTTCCCATTTTGTTTGCAAAAACGAGCATATTTAAATGATAAAATATATATATATATATTGAGCAATTTTATGAATAGTAGAAAAATCATGTCGGTGGACCTTTAAGAGAGGCAGCTTTAAATCTGATTGGCTTGTGCTGTGATGAACGGATGAAACAAGAAGCAAGTGGAGCATCGCTGTTGTTATAGAATATATACATATGATGATGATTATGATGATTAGCCATTTAGTCGAAGTCGACTTTCGGCCACTTTATGGATCAGTCCTCTCCGCGCGTTCCTGTCCTCCACGATTACTTTGAGTTTTGCAATCGAGCCAATTATGGAGCCAGCATAATTTTGACAAATATGTTGAAGATTGAATTTGATATTTAAGCTGGTTTTAGTGGAAGAAGATGAGACAAAATCCTGATGCAAATCCTGAATTTCAGTGTAACAAAAAAAAAACATGAATCATTCCACAAGCCATTTAAAGTCCACTGAAGGATTTCTATTTGTGCGGAAAAAATAAACAATTGAAGACGAATGGAAAATATTAACATTCAAAGTGGGACTATAGTGGGTTTTTATTTAACTAGCGTTGTTGAAAAAATATATTTTTAATTTTTATATGAAAATGTCAAGTTTTAAAATATTTGTCAGCTGATAGCTTAATAATCCCATCAATGCTTTCTATCCAGACTCGCCGCGAAGGAGCCGATGAGGACACTGATGAGTCCTGGAGCTCTCCCGACTCCTCCGATGAGGAGGAAGGAGGTCCTGACCACGTCCAGTGCATGTCGTCTTGAGCTCCACACACAAACATGCACACATACATATACAAATATACACACCTTATCGCCCTTGATGCACATGAGCAATCATTGAGACACTGATGAGCCACTGACTCTTACACACAAACATAAACATTTATGTAAACAAACTATTGGAGCGGAGCTGTTTGGCTCCTGGTTTCCTAGTGACGTGTGCAACTGGAGACTGCAACACTTCCAGAATTATTATTTGTTTCTTTCTTCTTCTTGAAATGTGCACAGAGGTTTGGTGAGCACATCCTTTAAAACCATTTGGAGGTCCCTGCTTGCCCCCCGTACATTGTTGTTCTCTTCATAGACCTGGAAAGAGTGTATGGCAGCGAGTACCTCCGAGTTTAGGCAATCTGTAGTGAGCTTTAAATCACCAGCAGACCGTCTCTAATGTTGGTACCTTTTCAACCAGTGTGGATGAAGAAGGGTTCAGCAGCGAGGAAGGGTGTAGGCTTATCTCCTCCAACTGTCCCCCAAGATGTGACTCCCTTTAAGATTTGGAATGTGTGCGGGAAAGCCTAGAGCTCCTCGCTGCTTTGCCCCAGCTATTTTATTTTATTTTTTGAGCAGCTTGAGACAGCATTTTTTACAGTCGTGATCTCCGAGAATCTACATGTTGCATCGTCCCACATTCTTTCAGTCTTTACTGCGCACACTTTGAATCAGGGATGCTTTAGTGCGGGACAAAGTGTGCACCGCGTTCAATGTCTGTTGTGTTTATCACAAAATTCAGAAGTTTTATCCGAAAAACTTTTAACATTTTTTTTTTTTTTTGAGACCGGAGATATTTTGGCCTGGAGTGTTTGACTGAGGAGTGGCGTCCTTTGTTTCCACCAGCCTGTCCTGCTTTTACTTCCTTTCTCCTTTCTGTTTAAAAACTCATTTTTGACAGAAAATGTTGGGTTCAGCTCTTGGCAAACATGAAAATTAAGAGGTAGATGGGAAAGGACTGATC
>JBBPBX010013361.1:14767-25244 GCA_038048925.1 Garcialebias charrua
TTTATTTATTTTTTGCTTGAGTAACTTTATCACAACCCATACAATGGGCGCTATCAACTGTTATCGTCCCCATAGTCTATCGGAGAAAATGTCCAACGTACCTGTTAAGTAGTATGTTTGAAAGAATATTATCAGCGTTTTAATCGCTGTGAGGAGGTAGCGTGTTTCCGAAAACCCGGAAGTGTAGTGTTTTTGTTTTTTTCAGCTTATGTAACCGTTTTCCTAAACCTAACCTTACACCTGACCCAGAGGACCAACCCTAAACCTAACCCAGTTCATAGGCGTAATTTACACGGGGGATGGGGGGGTTTTGACCCCCCCAATAATTTCATCCGCTCATTTTAACCCCCCCAATAAAATGACATAATTTCATCATTATACATATCTTACATCAATAATTGATTTTCTTTATTCATTTAAATTTTTTAGTAAAATTGCTGCGTGTTTTTAAGCAAACTCCCTGAGGACTGACCCCCTCCCCTGCAAATAATTTGGTATCACCCATCCCACCGGCTACAGGAAGTCACGTGAGTCACGGAGCTGCTCATGAAGTTGCCCAGAAGTTTCTACATGCATGTGTCCGAAAAAGGCCTCCTTTGGTCGGACTGATTACTCTGGCTGCCCGCTCCCTGAGGTTTTGTATTAACATTGGTTAATGAATGATATGGATTTAACTATGCCAACATGCAGTTCGTTTTGTTAAATCTCAATCGTCGAAGAGTCAATGTAGTTTAAAGCTACTCAAGGTACAATAAACTACACTGGTCTCACAATTTCTAAATTGAACCGATTCGATCGTTTCTATTCTAGATTATCTATTCATTTTGATGAGTCTCGCCATAGACTTCAAAATTTATTAGGAATACCAAATCCTACGTCGTGCGTCTAAAAGACAACAGACATTTAGATCAAACTATATTTCATTTTTTTTTTTAGTTTAACCTAAACTAAGTAATGAATGGAGGAACAGTTTGGAATTAGAGGCCTTCGTTACAGAAGCCCTCCAAAATTTTATAGGTATAGATCCCTATTTCTAATTTTACAAGAATTGATCCACCCCTTAATTGGTAATCGTAGCTGATCTAAACCATGATAGCTTACATACCAGGTGCATATAGGTAGGGCCTAATGTAAAATCCCAATCATAAGCCCACCTAAAAAACCACATAATTGCATGACACATAGAACCAGAGTGGCACTGACTGGAAACCAACCAGCCAACAACCTTCGATGTGGGGACCTGCAGCTCCAACGCTTGGTCTTCAACCTTCATCCAAGGGTCGCCTCCTCTGCGTCAATCGAGGGATCCCCTCTACATGCTGATTATGAAAACAATTGTTGCTGATCAATCAACAAAACTAATCGTTGTGGAATTACTGCTGTGGAATTACCGCTGTGGATTATAAGACTTTGTTTTCCAAAGGATCACAGACTTTGTTTTCCAAGAGTTAACAGACTCAGTTTTCCAAGGGATTAAAAGCTTTTCGCAATGGGATTACCTCCGAACAGTATGGAATTTCCAAAAACTTTATGGGATTATAATTTTGATTTTTCTTTTCCACTTGCTGGATTACTTCAAGATCAGAGACAGTTCAATGTTCCTTTCGTGTTGGACCCCATCCCCAAGGACTGGCGATGGCTTCCAAAAGGGGGGAGATGTAGTGGGCATGACCGTGTCCACTCTGATACACCTGTGTATTTTTGAACTGTTCCAGAGATGACTTTTACTGATCATTCAGTAACCAGACATTTAACACAGTTTATTTTATTAGTTTAAATCAAAGGACAGATTCACTCAAAAGAGACTATTTCTATCTTTGATTTTATGCTAATATACAAATATAATCAGAAGCATCATGTGTTTTCTATTCATGAACAGTGTGGTAATTTGCAATATATCATGATCACATATGTTATGCTGTTTTCTGTAATGTGAAACATTACTGTGTCACTCCTGCTGTGTTAAAGTTGAACGCTCGGGTCACAGAGGCCCGACCTATGGATGTACCGGTAGCTGTTTTTGTTTGCAAGATACCACTCATAAACCACACCGCGGATTTTTAAATCCAGCTGATTTCACATTTGGTTCAGCTCAGGAGCCCGTCTGCTGTAGTGAGGTAAGAAATATATTTTTTAAGCGTTTATTTAACTAAATTTAAAGAAAGAAAGCTCCGGTTTGACCCGCCTGGCGCCTGCATAAAAATCAGCGAACTTTTTTTTTTAAATCCAGCTGATTTGAACATTTCGTTAAACTCAGGAGTACGTCTACTATCACCCATAAGTCAGCGAAGAAATACTGTATATTTTTAAGCGTTTATTTAGCTAAATTTAAAGAAAGAAAGCGTCCGGTTTGACCCGCCTGGCGCCTGCATAAAAATCAGCGAACTTTTTTTTTTTTAATCCAGCTGATTTGAACATTTCGTTAAACTCAGGAACACGTCTTCTATAAAGTCAGCTTAGTAATATATTTTTTCTCGCAAAGAAATAATTGTTTTTACCGTGTTTCTTTGTGAAGTTCTTCGTACTGGCTGGGTCCTGTCGCCGCCATCTTGATCAGGACAAAGCTGACGCGTCGCGTGGCGATGACGTGTACAATTTTTTCGTGTTTATTGTTAATCACAACCCCCCCAATGTTAGACCTAAAGTTACGCCCCTGACCCAGTTACCCTTGTGTCTAAACCTAACCAGGACCCTAACACCTAAATGAAGAAACTTAAATCGAAACCTTAACCTAACCACGTAGCTAAAGACGGAGCATGTTGTCATCCGTTGTAACGGTGATAACGTACCTTTAACCTTGTAACAGGTACAACAGGGGCATGTTGACCGATACGAATGGGGATGATAACAGATGATAGCGCCCATTTAATGGACTGATAACATCCGAAGCGGGTGGTTTTTGTATTTAAAGTTTTATACATTAGTGGATGTTGATATTCGTAGCAGAGTTATCATTTCACTTTTAGGAAAAAGTGTTTTGTTGGGACTTGATGTGAAATATGTCTACATCTAAGCAGATACACTAAACAGTATGCATTGTTTACCTTTGCCTTCTTTATTTTTTTCCATCCATTATCTTTTACCAGTTTCTTCCATTTATGGGTCACGGGGGTTGCTGGTGCCCATGTCCAGCAATCACAGTGCGAGGGGCGTTTTTTTTTTTCCAACAAATGTATATCTAAGATAAATCTATTTGGGAGCAATATTGTAAATTGGAGGGAGCAGCTTGCTGATTACCAAGAACATCCGTCGATTAGGTTTGTCCCACCCATGCAGAGAATACCTTGATTGCAAAGCAGTTTCCTCTATACTCGCCTTGACTGGAACTGGCAACTAAATGTTTTTAAATTATTGCTCAGAAGAAGGGGAAAGGTCGTTTGCCCCTTCGGATCTGAATGTGTAAAACAAAAAAGGACCAGATGTTATAATTATTTAGTGAGTGGGGATAAAGTCCTCATAAACAAAAACAGAAGGGGGGAGTGCATCTGGCTTGGCTGAGAGACAGGACCATTCTAATATGAGGAAATGTGAGGGGGAGGAATGGGGGGGGGGGTGTGCATCACTCAAGAGACAGAAAGCCCATTTTAAAAGATGTGTAGATTATTTTTAGAAGTTTTTCACAGCAAAATGCTGAGAAGACGAGTTGAGGATTTTCCTTTCATCGCCTAATACTTTCTATTCAAATGCCTGAGTTATTATTCCAAAATACAATTAAAGTCCAATTCACCAATCAGATTTGGAAAAAAAATCACTAAACCAATTAATCCTGATCTCCAAAAATCACTTTTTTATTTGGAAAAACAAATCAAACCTGGTATAACTTGAGCTTGTTCATTGAACAGATTTCTGTTTAAACAGCCTTTCTGTGGGTGAAGAACATGAGCCAGAGGTTGAGCGGTCTCCTGAAGTTTTCTTCAGCTCAGAGGGGACATGATCCTTGGCAGTCACTGCCAAATGCTCTTTAAATGGCTCCGGCCGGCAGGAGAGAAAGAATGGGAAGCACTGGGGAAGCGCTTTAATTTTTTCTTACTTACTTACTTGAAAGTTCGATGGATCGTTCACATTTCATATCCGGTTGTACCTCCAGATTTTGTTTGATGATGTGGAGCAAAATTCAGACAAAATAAAAAATGGCTGTCTGCCCAAAAAAAAGGCAGATAGCAGAGATAAATGTTCATCCACTGTTAAAGTTAATTTCCCGTGCTGACAGTAAACAGCGTTATTTTGATCAATATGTTTGGAACTAAACTAGTTTTCCACTTGACTCACTCTGTCAATTGATGCTGTTACATTACAATCTTTCTCCACTGGCTCTTCATTTAAAAAAAATGTTTGTAATATAAGATTAGAACTTTTTCTCTGGAGAGCATGTTTGTTCAGGGGAAACAAACCATGAATCAGGTTTATCTGTTTCTCCTCTCTTATTCTGTGAAACGGTTATTGAGCAGAAACAGCAAAATGTCAACACTTGGGTTATTCATCAAGGCCAGAAAACAATTGTTGAAAAGACTATTCACTGGAGACAAAACTCTGAGAACAGAGGAACATCTATCAACAGATCGCTTTGTTGCTTTAAAACCGAGACGTTTTATAAATTGGTGGAATTCGGTTGGTGTTGGAGCTGAAGGAAAACAAAGCAGGGGAATGGACGACCCCATGAGGAACACAAATATCAAAAGTTGATCAACTACGTGCAGCAGTTTCACAATAAATCAGTGTTTGTGACAGTTGTGTCCATGGAAATGTGTGCTGTGCATTCACAAGCGTGCGGGTGTCTTTGTGTGCAGACCATCGGACCGAAGGAGGGCTGGCAGGTGTACAGCTCGGCTCAGGATGCAGATGGGCGCTGTCTCTGCACAGTGGTGGCACCTGAACAGAATCTCTGCTCCAGAGATGCCAAAGGCAGACAGCTCCGCCAGCTCCTGGAGAAGGCACGCGCATGCTCTCACACACACATGCACACACACACACACACACACATGCAAAGCTGTCTGCACACCTAAATTCATACAATCACATCAGGTTTCAGTCGTGGCACTTTGTTGCCGTAATCCCCAAAGAGATTGCACCATCCTGGGCCATAGCTTTACTTTCCACTTTTGCATATATTACATGGATGATATCAGCTAAATGACAGCTTGAGAAGGCGAGTGTGCTAATCGTTGCACCTTAATAAGGCTGGAGTACCCTCCTTATTTATTGATTTGTTAATTTTTTTTCAATTAATGCAACTATCAAATGTTAAAATGTTAAATTTTGAGAAAAATCTTCAGTTGAGTTGTTTATTTATACAGTGCCATTTTACAACAAACGTCATCCTAGAGTGCAACAATTGGAATAAATTGCATTATAATACAATCAATTTTAAATGTCATTCAATAAAATATTGTCTATCTACTTTAAGAAGCTCTCATGTTGTGTCAAACCTTCCTTCAGTGTGCAAGTAATCCTCATCATGAGCAGCTTATTGGTAACAATGAAAGAAATGATTTGTTTAGAAGAGGAAGAATAGCAGAGCTCGACTCAGGATGGGCAGCCATCTTCCTCAGCTGTATGGGGTTATTAAGAGGACAGGGAAAAGACAAATACAGAATTATTGGGTCAGGCATAGAGTCTATTGGGAAGACACGCAGGGGAAGCAAAGCGAAAGGCAGCAACGACTGAATGAACAAACATGGAGAATAGAAAGAGTAAAAATGGAAGAGTGAGGAAAAAAATGGTCAGTGTGTCCTCCAGCAGCCTGAACCTAAAGCGGGGTTTGCTCAGGAAACCAAAGCTAACCCTAATACAATTTGTCAAAAGTAAAGTCTGAAGCTAACTCCAAAAAATAGACGGAGTGAACCTCACAGACAGAAACTGAAAGTTGTTTCCACTAAAGAGCAGCCTGATACATGAAGGCGCTGCCTCCCAGTCTACGTTTAGAAACTATATGAACCACGAGTAAACCATCAGGCTGCGCAAAGTTCTCTGTTAAGAAAATATGGAACAATATATATGTATATATATATATTTTTTTTAAAGGATGCTAACTATTAATAGATCCACAAACCATTGTTTAAACATGACTATGGTTGTGTGTAGTTTTAAGCAAATTATATGTTGCAAAGGGATTTCTTGCCTTAGGTCAAACACTGTGTGAGAAATATTACTGTAACCTACATTTGGCGGTGTATGCCAATGCATGTTCTCTATCATTTAAGGGGGCCTTTTGACACTAATGTACTAAGCTGCCTCGGGGTATCAGTAACGCCATTTCAGGATCAGTCTACAGTGTCAGAAAAGAACACAGTGCATGAGTGTGTTGCTTTCTCTCTGATGTGCTCCAGCCATGTTGGTTTATTACAACTAGAGCCAAAGAGAAAAGGCAGCATTTCTTCTTGTTCCCATGCCCCACAAATCTCAGGATTTTTTGTTAAAGCACGAAAAGCTACTGCCATGCATCTGAATTGATTAATTTTTCTGAAATGTATCAAAAGCAGTGACATTTAAAAAAAAAAGCAAACAATGTTTGTAAATTGTGACCTTAAAAGTAGAACCCAGACTCAAAACTGAGTTAAGATGGTTAGAAATCGACCCCGGAACAATCTTGTTTGCATGCAAAATACATCTGAAGCTTCTACCGTATTCTCCGGCGTATAAGTCGCACCTTTTTGCCTACATTTCTAAGCCCTGCGACTTATAGGCCGGTGCGACTTATACGTCGATTTTTCCAATATTTTGGTCATAATTTGACTTTGGTCAAAAACTCCAAAAATGGTGCAGTACCAGTTTCGGCCGCTATGGGCGCTAAGAAACCCTTTACAGTACCTACACTGTTGACATCTGCCTGGTCCAAAAATGGTGCAGTGACACAGAAGATGAAGACTTCAATGGTTTTGAATAAATAAATAAAAACCATAAAATAAATACAGTATCTGTTTCTGTCATCATTTTAAACTGAGACACGTTTTTTACTGTAATGTCAGCTAATAAAAATATATTTTATGTGTTTATCTTTAAAGATAAATGATGAAAGACACAAAATATACAAAAATTATGTTCATTTATTAATGAAAAGTTCAACTAAGACACATCAAACAAAATACTGTAGTTTTTATGTGATAATCTTGTCAAAAGTCCTTCCAAACAATTTGGCAGCCAGTCCAAAATAATGTTCATTTATTAATGAAAAGTTCAACTAAGACACATCAAACAAAATACTGTAGTTTTTATGTGATAATCTTGTCAAAAGTCCTTCCAAACAATTTGGCAGCCAGTCCAAAATAATGTTCATTTATTAATGAAAAGTTCAACTAAGACACATCAAACAAAATACTGTAGTTTTTATGTGATAATCTTGTCAAAAGTCCTTCCAAACAATTTGGCAGCCAGTCCAAAATAATGTTCATTTATTAATGAAAAGTTCAACTAAGACACATCAAACAAAATACTGTAGTTTTTATGTGATAATCTTGTCAAAAGTCCTTCCAAACAATTTGGCAGCCAGTCCATTTTGGGCAAAACACCAGTTCACGTGAGGTGCGACCTATAGGCCGGTGCGACTTATAGGCCGGTGCGACTTATACGTTGATTTTTCCATTTAATTGGGCATAATTAGGTTGGTACGACTTATACTCCGGTGCGACTTATACGCCGACGAATACGGTATATCCTGCTGGTTTGTTGAAGAACAATCATGTTGGAGGTCAAAATGTTGATTTGTTCCATGGGAAGTTAGGGCAAAGCAGGCAACAAAACAGTTGAAGAAGGACGTTTTAATCTGCCGGTGGACGTAAAAATCAATCGTGCACCGTCTCGTTGTTTTCAAAAGGTGCAGAACATGTCACAGTCGATCGAGGTGCTGAACCTGCGGACGCAGCGAGACTTTCAGTACATCATGAGGATGGAGAACCAGATCAAAGGACTGCGGTCAAAGTTTCGGCAGATCGAGGCGGACAGGAAGACGCTCGTCAACAAAAACTTTCAGGTGCGCATTTTTGTTTGATGTTGAACTCAAGGAGAAACGTCAGAACAAGAGATCTTTGCCAAAAATCCACGAGAGGCATGCGATTCGACAAACACATTCGGGGTAGGAATATTCCAAATACTGTACTCCACTGCCGAAAAAATAAAAAGAAGTGTTCAAACAAAAACATTTGGACATTTTGAGGATTGTTTGACCTACACAAAGGCAAAGAGTTTTATATATAGGTAAACAAGGAGAAAAACTTTTTGATATGGAAGCTCAACAAGGACATTTCTATCTCTAAAGCAGTCTTGCTATATTTTTCACATTCATGCACTCACCACATAATTGTTTTTATCACTAGCCTTGTTACAACATATTAAACAGATTCAACTTCAAGAATCTTTATTATCCATGAGGGGCAATTTGTTTCACAGTCAGTAGACACACAAAACATCCATACAAGACATTAAGACATTAAAATAATGCATGAAATCATCAGTTTGTTGAGAACCTGATTTCTACAGGGATGAATGAGTTTTTCAGTCTATTCCTTCTACATCTGGGCTGCAGATACCTGCGTGCAGGTGGAAGCAACCTGAACTCACCATGTGATGATCAAGATCTGCCAGACTCAGCCTGGCCTTGTTCACTGACCTCGCCTTCAGATTAGATTAAGAAAAACTATTGTCATTTGGAATAAATATGACCTGAACTATATTCTTATGTAGTAGTAGCCTGGTTAAAGCCACACCCTGTCCTTCACTTTGCTTCTGACTAGGGTCTGGCATTCCTCCCATAGAAAACGATTTCTCCGTTCGATTTTTGAACGGACCAATCAGAGAACAGAAGGCGGAGTTTTGTTAGCTTAGCCTGGCGAGGTCCAGGCTATTCAGATAAAAAGCTCAGAAACCACTCGGTGGATATTTTTTCTGCTACCAGTGTGTAATTATATGTCTTTAATTTACTGACTGTTGGCCTGGATGAAACATTTGAGATAAAATTCGATTTTTTATCATTTATTTTCGTAGCGCACCCTGAGGCTGTTTGGAAAATGTCAAACCGAAACTATTTAAATCCAGCAGATTTGACCATTTTGTGAATTGATTTAGGAACTGTTAAGCTCAGGAACACTTCTGATATAACGTCAGCTAAGAAATATAGTTTTTCTCAGGAAAGAAATAATAGTTTTTTACCTTGTTTTCTGGAAAATTCCTTCGTGGCGGCAGCCATTTTAACTGACGACGTCAGTCAACGTCGTTCAAAACTCCGCCTTCTGTTCTCTGATTGGTCCGGTCAAAAATCGACCGGAGAAATCGTTGTCTATGAGACAAATCCCAGACCCAGCAGTGAAGGGAAATAGAATTGAGCGGAGCTGTGCAGGAATGGCGAGGGCCAGGCTAATGTAGTAAGAGATGAAGAAAAAAGTTGTTTTGTGTTAATTGTGATTATATGTAACAGTTTTGCCATATTATAAGTTCATTCATTCATTCAACCTTTATTTATACAGGCTAGCCTCGTTGAGCCACAGGGACTCATTTACAAGAGGGACCTGTTTCATTCACACCCAGGGTCAATTTAGAGTTACCAATCAGCCTAACATGCATGTTTTTGGACTGTGGGAGGAAACCGGAGCACCCGGAGAAAACCCACGCATGCACGGAGAGAACATGCAAACTCCACCCAGAAAGGCCCCCGGACCGGGATTTGAACCGGGGACCTGCTCGCTGAGAGGCAGCAGCTCTACCAGTTGTGCCACCGTGCTGCCAATAAAGTGTTGCATAAGAGGAAACAATTTATTCATTAACAGTAAATGTTATGTAAATAAACTGCCTTTATTGATATTAGTTACTTTTAATTTTATCTAATTTATCTCACAAAGTTGAGACAATCTTCTTTGAAGAATCCGTCCAGAGGACCTGACTCAACCTTGTTAGATGTAGCTACCTGGATTATTGAGAAGTATCAGGACGTTCTCTAACCTGTTTTTTTTTTAACAAACAAATCAGTTAAATGCAACAAAACATTTACCAAATAGCCAAAATGCTGAAATTGAGCTGCAGATTGATGACTAATTTTCAAAATTAATTACCAGTAAAATTCATATTTTTGATCAGAAAATAGATTTATTTTATCAATAATTTGATTTATGATACACTCTAGGTGACAATTTTTCTAAATTGTCTGAAACTTCTTGGTTGTAAGCATTCAGAATTCAGCAAGACTGCACTAAAAGGTAATTATACACTTCTAAAAATGTGAACTCGTTAATTAGTCGGCAACAGTTGCAGAGCAGTGAGATACTATTTGAAGAAAACACAACTCTACAAACTACTCTGATGCATGCTCAATAATCCAGGTAGAAAAATCTCAACACACCACATGTTAGCTCAAATCTGTCAAACTGATGGAAAGCCCAAAGATCCGAGTCCAGTTTTCACAAAGTCACGTCTTTTGCCAATATCAGTTAAATTAAGTAAAAATCGACTAAACTTATTTAGCTTTGAACAAACTTAGCTCGATTTTATCCGA
>JBBPBX010013361.1:25310-35609 GCA_038048925.1 Garcialebias charrua
TTTTTTTGCTTTGTTTTGTTTTTGAATGTCCAGAGGACCAGACTTAGCTTTTTTTAGATAACTCTACAAACTTCTTGTTGAGCCCAATAATTTTCCCTGAGGCAAAAATTTGACTGGGAATATATTTGTTATAGTTCACATTATTCATCAATAAATGTGTGAGCGAGTGCATCCCTGCATCCATTCATCCATTTATCAATCCATCCAATGTTTTACTCACTTTTCCATGCGGGTCACAGGGAAATGGTGCCCATCAGCAACATCAATGTGCAGGAGGTACTCTGGATAGATCCAGTTCATGGCAAAGCATCATAGTAACAGATGAGATAGATATTTGCATTGCCACTAGTGACTATTTAGAGTTACCTAATAACCTAAAATGCTTGTTTTGCGTCTGTGGGAGGAAACATCACACCATGCATCTGTATGGGCAGAACAAAAAGAAACAAAGATCTGAGCTGGGTTGTGAAGTGTTGGAGCTACAGTCACCAATCACAACAGACCACACCAGTAGAAATCAATGAAGCCACACAGCTCAGGCTTTTATGTGCTTCATGTCACTGCAGTTTTATGGGGGGCGTTGGTACAAATAACTTTCACTTCATCTGAACAATAAACAAACAATCATAAATTTGCCCAATTTGAATTTATTTACAATGTTTACTAAACTGAGCTTAATCTAGAATATGTGCCTATGGAGGAAATTAGATACCAATAATATATTTTTAGACAGGCCGTGTGCAAATGAGGCTCAAGATAATAACGTGTTTCAGCGCTTGCTTTCAAAACACCCTATGAGACATCTAATGCCATCATCAATAAAATGCTTCACGGATGAAGAAAAACAAATAAGAGCTTTTCTTTTGTGACAAATAACCATTGTCTCACAAGTGTAAGTTTTTTAGACTAAAATTGCAACAATAATAGACATATTCTCACTTCCTACTTTAATTTTTGTTGTTTTGTTTTGTTTTGTTGATTTTGTTTTATAATTAAAATGTCAACTTTTCGTTCTGTAAATTATGTTTTTTTTTTTTCATTAAACCTTTCTTTATACAGGTTAATCCCATTGAGCCTCAGGGACTCATTTACAAGAGAGATCTGATGACAACGGTGGATAACGACAATAGACAATCATAAAAGAGGCATACACATTTTTAAACAAGTTAAAATAAAATGGCAACCAAAAAGACAGTCAAAAGGGAAAAGTAGCAAAAAAACAGCTAGATTATGAGGCGGTGTAGCCGAAAACTAAAAACAGGAACGTGTCTGCATTGATTTTTGCCATAAACTTACCAGATGTTTGAAGCCACTTATAAAGGTCAAGGTCGAGAGCTTCAGATCTTTTTACAAGATATTCCAGGAAACAGGAGCAAAGTAGGAGAAGACCCTTTTGCCTAGTTCAGTCCGTACTCAGGGAACACTGCAGGTAATAATGTTCTGAGAGTGCACGCTGTAGCTGCACTCACACAGAGATATGTAGGAGGAGATGTATGAAGGCAGCAGACCGAGAAATGATTTAAAGATGAAAATGTACCAGTGAGAGAGTCTGTATGAAGTTAATGTTGACCAGTTAACCCAGGGGTGGGCAATTATTTTTTCCATGGGGCCACATGAGAAATAGAAAATATTGTGGGGGGCCGGGCGAAATGACATAATTCAATACTGCATATTAATAGTATTTCTTTATTAAAAGCAGTAAATATCATTGTTTAGACAAACTGGTAAAAGTATTAGTTATGATTAATCAACAAAATAAAAAGCATGAGTGGACATTTTTGAGGGCTAACGTTGTCTTGTGACTTGACAACAATGCAATCATGCACATTGCGCATGTCTTGATTTACATATTGCATCATTTTGTACGTGAATTTTAAAAAGACATCAAAATTAAAGCAATGCAGTCCACAAATGAGGTAAAATTAGAAACTATTTTTTTGTTGTAACTCCCCTTACGGGGGCCGGTCAGAGTCAACCAAAGGGCCGCATGTGGCCCTGGGGCCTTACAATGCCCAGGTCTGAGTTAACCAATGAATACAGGGTGCAGTGATGGGTATGATAGTTACAGCCAGTAATGAATCTTAGTGCACCATGATAGAAAGTGTCCAGCATCTGCAGGGTGCTTGTAGGTGCGTTCATGTAAATAATGTCACTGTAGTCAATGGAGTGAAGGAAAGTCACAGTTACAAGGTGTTTCCTGGCATTCAGAGTTAGACAGGATCTATTTCTGGGAAAAAAAAGTTTAACTTTCAGTTTCCTTGCTAGATTTTCCATGTGGAGCTTAAAAGAAAGATGTGAGTCAACCAAGATACCCAAATATTTATAGAAATCAACAAACTCCATGGGGACACTATTTGAGGATAAAATCAGAGGAAGAACTTCTGGGACAGACTTCCTGTTTGAAAAAAAAAAAGCATCATTTTGGTTTTATCAGCATTTAGGACAAGTTTGAGATGGAACAAATCTGACTGGATGATGTCAAAGGCGGATTACAAAAGCTGGAAACCCTTAGCAACTGTTTTAGCTCGACAATAAACAACTGTGTCATCAGCATAGAAATTTAAGGATGCATCAGGGATGCACTGACCTACATTAAGCCCCCAGTGTACTCCTAGTACTGTATATCAGTCAGTACGCGGAGGTACACACGTACGTACGCGGAGGTACGAGTGTATTCCCACAGGGCATGTACGCGCAAAGCTCAATTATTACAACCGCGTACGCGGTGTCGCACAATAAACTGCCCAGCGGCGGACTGTTTTGTATGTGACACCATTGTATTAAATTCCTCTTCTTCATCCCTGATATGGCCTTTTCTTTTGTTTTGTTTTTTTGCCAAGAGGCAAGTGATCTCTTCCTCCTCCGTTGATGCCATGACTAAAATGGTGAGAAATTAAGGAATTTGTCACAAGCAAATTAAACTCAGGTCCAGCATGGCTACGGGAGGGTCTGGAGATTTTCTGATTGGCTGCAGGACCAGTGCTCCCTGTTTTTTTGTTGTTGTTTTTTTAAGAACTTTTTATTAACAACATATAAACACAGAATACCGCTGCGGCTGAGGCTGACAGCTCTCGTATTTTTTTCCAACCTGTCAATCAATTCAGTAGGCGTGTCAGCAAATGACCAATCAGCAACCTCAATTTGTTTAGAAGGTAAACGCTCCTTGTCTGTGGAGCTGACTGCAGCTGCTCAGGGTGGATGCTTGAGTATGATGTCTGAACCCTCTGTGTACAGTACGGGCATACTTACACTTGGACGGATGGACGGACGCAGGAGTATACTGGAGGGTTTACCTATGTAGATTGTAAAGAGGGTGGGTCCTAAGACTGAGCCTTGTGGTACGCCATTGTTGACTGTTAAATAACTAGAGGAAATATCATTAAATGTCACTTTTTCTTTTGTTTTTCCATTAAAATGAACAACAGATACAACTTTCCCTCATTTAACAAGGCTATTTGTGGGGGGAAAAGTTATATAGCAGTGAATCTAGACTTCTCTTTTGTTGAAGACAATTAGGAAGTGGGCAATTGTTTGTACGTCTAGATTCAATACTTTAAATTAGATGCAAGTACTGTACCTGTATTTTTTTCTATCTTATATGACATGAACTAATAATTCTACTTGTGTGTTTTAGGATCTGAAGGGAAAGATGGAATCCCTTCAGCCTCTGATTCCTGTCCTTGAGCAGTACAAGACAGATGCCAAGCTCATATCTGTGTTTAAAGAGGAGATCAGGAACCTGTCTGGGGTGTTAATGGGCATCCAGGAGGAGATGGGAGCCTACGACTATGAGGAGCTGCAGCAGCAGGTCCTAAACCTGGAGAACAGACTCCACAGCTGCATGAATAAACTCAGTGAGTCTCACATGTCTAATGTAAACTGATCAGCTAGAATTTTTTATTCTGTTTTCTGCATTGGCATTTAACATTTGACAATAAAAAGCTGTGATTATGTTACTCCACCCATTAAGGTTTAGCCCTGATGCATGCTCAACAATCCAGGTAGAAAAATCTAAAAAAAGCTAAGTGGGTGCTACATTGTATATAAGAATAGAAGTACAGTTTTGTTTTGATTTTTCTTGTTCAAGGGGGCACAGAGTGACTGATCCTGGCGAGTAGAGGGATCAATGTTATCCACCACCAGGTGCAGTGGTGGAGCCAGGTGGTGGCCAGTGGTGGCCATGGCCAAAGATTAAGCCACCCCATGAGCCACCTCAATCATTTGAGGAAATTATTTTTAAGCAATATAAAACCCAGAAAGCAAAGCTTCCTCAAGTGATACAGGTGACCACTTTACATATACAGTATATGGTGGTGGCCATTTCGGATTTTAACATAGCATCCCAGTTTTTGAAACAAACCTTTCTCACATCAGGATGCGGCCATACACCAAACAGGAAGTTGGCAAAATGCTTATTGTTCAGGTAATCTAGCTCACAGGGTTTACATATACATGGTGGCAGCCACCTTGGATTTTAACATAGCATCCCAATTTTTTTATAAGAAACTTTCTTACATCTAGATGTGGCTGCTCGTGGTGACTATGTGGGATTATAATGTAGCAAACCAATGTTCGAAAGGAACATTTCCGATGCCTATATGCCGTCTCACACCAAAATTAAAGTCAGTACCTCACTTATTTTTCAAGTTAGCATGCTCACAACATTTACAGATGGAGGGTATTTTCAATTTCCCTTTTTCGCTCCATGACAGGGGACAACTAACTTGTGCATTCCAATAGAAAATGGTCAGACAGCTGTAAAAGCCTGTGAGGATTTACAAAGAAATGTGTTGAGCTAACCATTTGCTTTGTTAAATAATTATTTCGACATATAAAATAAGTGCCTCACTTTCATTTGGCACAATTAGAACTCCGGCAAGATGGTTAGGAGCAACAAATATTAAACAACGATGAATGAGATGCACTTGCATGATATTCTCCCCTTGTTTCTCTTCAACAGCAAAGGCAATATTCAGTGCTGGCAGCTTCAAGCTGTTGCACACAGGATTTAAACGTGTACATCTAAAATATTTCAACAATCCAACAGATAGATATGTATTCCCGTCATATTATTAGATAATGTATGATGAGAGCTGTGTGACATGTTTACAGCGTGTGGCAAGCTGATGAAGATCACGGGACCAATGACTGTGAAGACTTCAGGGACCAGATTTGGAGCCTGGATGACGGATCCTCTAGCTTCTCCTAAAAATAATAGGGTGAGCTGATAGAAATCCTATTCACAATATATTGTACTTTTATTTACATTTAAATGTTTATTCTTAATCAGATCTGTCCAATGTTAGTACAATTGCAGAAATAAAATGAATAGTCTTTACATATAAATTGATTCAGGATTTTTTTCAAAGGGTATACTTTTGTGTAAGTTGCAATCATTAATTTTGATAGTTTAATGCTCACTATATGGCTTATAATCAAAAACACAGATTAAGATTGTTTTTGTTCTTACAATATTTCTTATATTTTTAGATGTTGATGGATACATTTCATGTCCATGAAAAGAAAACAAAAGCAACTTGAAAAGCTGAATAAAATGCTTATAATTTACAATGAATTTATTGTTATAAAAATCTGATCTAAAACTGATTGTTTAAATAATATTGTGATTAACTGATTTGCACTTTTGAACCAGTTTTCGCAAAGAATCATAGAATCAACCTGGAATGGTCAGTATGAACATAAAACATAATAAATGTGGCTCTTTTTAATTATTATTAGTTGTTAGGTTATTATTGTGTTTGTTTGTTTGTTTTTATATGATGAGAATTTAGTGATTAAATAAGTGTAGTCACCAGATTCCAACCATTTAACAAAGAAACTGAAAATCTATTATCAGTGCCGCTTTTATTAAAATTTTACATATTTTAAGTGTTTTTTTATGATTTCTTAAAAACTACATCAAAAGCTGATGGGCTTTGTTGGCACTTTTTTGACACAAGATGCTGTTTAGTGGCATAAAACTCTCTTTCTATTTTTAGTAGTAGCAGTAACAGGTCCATGTCTTTGTGTTGCCTCATCTGAGGTTCTAGTTAGCGGCGCTCGGAACAAACTGTGACAGGACAACTCTGCAAACTGCTGACTTATTGCCTCTGGGAGAGAACAACAGCGTCTCTACAGCCAAACACACTGTCAGACTTCCTTGTTTTAAAAAAGTTGCACATAAATAACACAAATCACACATATCTCGGTCAATATTCACATTTTGCATAGTGTTGTGTATCCACTGAATCCTTGAGCATCTTTATTCTCTGGAATAGGTTGTCACACTGTCATTACTCATTATCTGCAATAACCCCTTTCTTTACCCTCCTCTTCACTTGTCAGTTACTTTACGTGAACTATCTGCTAAATTTATGCAGTTCAGCCAACTAATTACAAGCACGAGGAGAGAAGTTGTTTAGTTGTGTTGCTAAAACTTCTCAGGTGCTGCAGAATAAGCAGATAATTCCTAAGAGAGGTCCTTAGTGGAAAAGAAGGCAATGATAAGCCGAGAAGTGTATTTCATTGCATTTTGTGTTGTGAAAATGACAATAAAATCCCTGTCAGAGCAATGCTGAATGTAGGTGATGTTGCAAGGTCTTCAGGAAAACTGAGTGGTTGCTGGTTCACAATAAACTACTCTGCCATGTCAATTAAATTCAGTTTATTTATATAGCGCCAAGTCACAACGGACGACATCTTAGGGCACTGAACAAATATATTCATTTACATAAAAATTCAATTAGTAATGTTATTTATCTAAGGAAGCCAGCAGATTGCATTGAGTCTTCCTTTCGTCACAGTTGTATATGTAATATTCTATAAACTAATTTTAGTACTTGACTCAACACTGACATATAGAAAGATTTTCAAGCTTGTTTATGTCTGACCACGAATCTGACAACTGTCTTGTTTGGAGAAGAAAATAATAAAAGCTGCACTTTTCTTAGACCTTTCTAAAGCTTTTGATACTGTACACCATGACACCTTATGCCATAAGCTCTCAGACATTGGTTTCTCAGACCATATTATTGGTTGGTTTTCTAATTACCTCTTGGAAGGCAATGTGTTCAACATACTGATACTTCTTCCAGCTATTTAACTATCAATAATGGTGTAGTACAAGGCTCAGTCTATTAGGTCCCACCCTCTTCACAATCTAAATAAATAATGTAGTTCAGATAATTTCTGATGCATCCTTACATTTCTATGCCGACGACACAGTTGTTTATTGTCGAGCTAAAACAGTTGCTAAGGTTTTCCAGTTTTTACAGTCTGCATTCGACATCACCCAGTCAGATTTGTTCCGTCTCAAACTGGTGCTAAATGCTGATAAAACCAAAGGGATGTTGTTTTCAAATAGGAAGTCTGTACCAGCAGACCTTCCTTCTATTTTATCTACAAATGGTGTTCCTATTGATTTTGTCGATCCTTACAAATACTTGTGAATTTTGGTCGATGCGCATATCTCTTTTAAGCCTAATGTTGAAAACTTGGTAAAGAAACTGAAAGTAAAATTGGGTTTCTTTTTCAGAAGTAGATCCTGTCTAACTATGAATGCTAGGTGTTCTGATGCTCTGAGCATTTTATGTTCATAGCACCTTGTTAACTGCTACTTTCCTTCTGTCCATTGACTATGGTGACATTATTTACATGAATGCTCCTGCAAGCACCTTGCAGATGTTGGACTCTGTCTACCATGGTGCATTAGATTCATAACTGGCTGTAACTACCATACTCTTCATTGCACTCTGTATTCATTGGTCAATTGGTCATCATTAACTTCATGCAGACTCTTTCACTGGTACATTTTCATCTTTAAATCACTTCTTGGTCTGCTGTTTTCATATATCTCCTCCTACATGGCACGTCATCAGTGCAGCTACAGTGTGCGCTCCCAAGATATCATTACCTGCAGTGTCCCATCCTTGTAGCCCAAATTTGGCAAAAGGGCCTTTCCTTACTCCTGTATCCTAGAACACATTGCAAAAGACCTGAAGTTCTCGACCTTGACCTCCCTAAGGGATTTTAATCAACTGTTAAGTTCAATGCAAAAATCAATGCAGACATGTTCCTGTCTTTAGTATCTTACACTGCTTTGTAATGTAGCATTTTTATACCACTTCTTTTCTATACTTTTCATTTTTATGCTTTTATATGAATGTTATTGTTTTGTGTACCTCGTGTGTGGTTTATGTTTAAGCAGGTCTCTTTTGTAAGTGGGTCCTTGTGACTCAGTGAGACTAACCTGCATAAATAAAGGTTGGATGAATGAAAAATAAACCTCAAGCTGACAGGGACTGTCAGTAAAGTCCAGAAAGTGTTAGTCTCACTTAACTGTTTAAAAAAATTGTCTTGAATGCAGAAACCTGAATCTCTTGTGTTTTGTTTGTTTAAATTTGTCCCCAGGTTTGGTACATGGACAGCTATACCAACAACAAGATAGTCAAAGAGTACAAATCCATAGCTGACTTTGTGGCAGGAGTTGAATCCAGAACTTACAATCTGCCTTTCAAATGGGCCGGAACCAACCACGTGGTGTACAACGGCTCGTTGTACTACAATAAGATGCAGAGCAACATCATCGTCAGGTACAGCTTTGAGACAGGCCGTGTGATAACGCAGAGGGCGCTAGAGTCGGCAGGTTTCCATAACGTGTACCCGTACACCTGGGGAGGGTTCTCCGACATCGACCTGATGGCAGATGAGCTGGGCCTGTGGGCCGTGTACGCCACCAACCAAAACGCGGGGAACATCGTCATCAGCAAGCTGAACCCAGACACGCTCCAAGTCACTAACACGTGGAACACAGAGTACTCCAAGAGGAACGCCGGCGAGTCTTTCATGATCTGTGGAACTCTCTACATCACCAACTCTCACCTGACCGGTGCCAAGGTGTACTACGCCTACTCCACCAAAACGTCCACGTATGAATACACAGACATTCCCTTCCACAACCAGTACTTCCACATGTCCATGTTGGACTACAACGCCAGGGACCGCGCCCTTTATGGCTGGAACAATGGCCACCAGGTCCTGTTCAACATTACACTTTTCCACATACTTAAAACTGAAGATGACTCTTAAAGGAGGGACGCATTGGTCAAAACTAAAGGAAACATGGGAACGTCAAAGGTTGTGCCTAAACATTTAGATACATTTGTTTAATTTTAGTTATTCCATTTTAGTGTTAGCTGTTTAGTTGTTTACCATTCATGCAAAGAAATCAGCTTACTTAATTTATTATTTTAATTTACGTGGTGTACATGTGACTGGAACTTTCTTGTGTTAAAATAAGCGACAGCACAAAATGAACACTAGCCGAGAACATTTTAAAGCATTCTGCAAACTCAGTTTGGTTTAAATGATGACGAAATAACTTTATAACTTCTTGACACCTGAAAGTTCACTATGAGTAATTTCCAAAGCTGCTTTTTCTCCCCTCTGAAATAAAAGCTTTCTCAAAGATTTACCATTCTTATTAAAAAATGATTTTCTCTGGCAGTTTCTACATTTATTCATTTTCCCTAATTTATTCACACTTTGACGGTGTTCATTAATTGTTCTTTTTTGTTTCCATTCTTTTCTTGCCATTTCATTCATCACGATCGCCTCTTTTCGTCGTGCTTTTCACTGCCTTAGCTTTCAATTTGTCTTTGTACTTTTTTTTTCATCCTTTTTACAAGTTTTGCACTTGACCTTGTACAATACAATGACAAACATTGTGGACCATAATGCACCTGTACAGTTATTGTACCATGCCTTTTTGTGTCTGTGGAGATTCTTAGCCAAAATGGGATATCTTGAAGTACCAAGTCAAAGTACAGTACTTAGCAAACACCAAAATCTGGCTGCCTTTGACTTCCTACTCAAAGATATGAGCTTTTTTTGTGTGATATAAGCAACAGTTTTATATGACGTGTTCAGTGTTGTCTGTTCTGAAGGGCCAAACTTAACACCTCTTGTGCATGAATGTCGAATATCCGAAAGGTATTTTTACCATGTACATGTGCATTTTGTATTTGCACACCATCCCATCCCACTCCCAAGCTACTCTTCTGATTAAATAAATATTTATTTGTGTAAATAAGATGTTATTATTCATCAAATAAAAGTATTGTTTTCATTAAGAGAGTGAACTTTATTGTTTTGGTTTGGTTAAAAATAAGTGAATTTGCCGTATTTGTAGCGTTTAACGGAATACCCATAGAATAGACTGCCAGAACAGACACCAAGGTTTGTATGAATTAAAGTGTTTTATTCACAGTGGATTAATATTAATCTATATGCAACAGGGGG
>JBBPBX010013361.1:36058-52513 GCA_038048925.1 Garcialebias charrua
CGAAGCTCACAGGGCCCCCCCCCGTAACCTAACACCCATTTTACTATATATATATATATATATATATATATATATATATATATATATATATATTGTATTGACTACTACTATATACTACTGTATTGACTGTATTGTATATATAATACTACTGTATTGACATCATTCAGCAGCAAATCCCATCCATCCATCCATCCATCCTTCATCAGCAAATGATGTCAAACATGAACACTTCTGAAAGAGCAGCAGCTACTGCATTGACATCAATCAGCAGCAAACCAGTAGCAAATCACATCCATCAGAAACATGTTGCAACCATAGTGACACCAGTGCCTTGGTGTGCAGTCCATGCCCACGTGCATGAAAAACAAGTCCATGAGCTCTAAGAAAGCTCGAAGCAGCAGAAAAAGAAAAAGAATTCCCTTACTTTGATTGAAGTGTAGGTAGACAGTCTGTATGATGTTTTTCTCAAGTTCAAACCTGGATCACATGGAACTCAACCATGAATGATGGGGAGCATTTGAGGCCAGGTGTGAGTTCAGGTGTTCTGTTGGGGAGGTCAGCTGCATCCACTTCTCTGCTGTTCCCTGGGACTGCCACCTTTCTTTCTCCTGAGGTGAGACCACCTCACCTCAGGCTGTTTGCAGTCACACATTCCTCATACAGCTCATCCATACATGTTTAGCCTGCCAAAAGGTGTTAAAAAATTCATTAGTGACACATAGCCTAGGTTATGTAGTGATAAATAAATGGAAAAACGTGTATTGTTTATATTTATAAATTTAGCATTGTAGTATGTAAACTACATTTTGAAATGTATTTATTAATTACCTATATGAACTGTGATTTTTTTAAAGATGGACAAGGTTGTATGTTTGCATAGTGTAAAGTAAATGTATTTATTTTTATTTTATTTATTAAAATTCATTCATTTCACTAAAACAAAGTCAACAACTCAATAAAAAATAAAAAACATACATTCAAAATAAAATGAAAGGCAGCAGATGAAGAATAATCTTATAATCTCTGCCCCTTTTTTACCCAAATAAACTCACAACAATGATTTATCAAAGAACAAAATTAATTGCATCACCAAATGTAAGATTACATCATCTTAAACAACTCAAATAAATTCTTATGTTATTTTTCATATTCCTTCAAAAAAAAATCACTTTTAGCAATCTCTTAAATTCACAATTATGTACTTATTTGTACGTGTCAGTTGTACACTTTTGTTTATAACTATCAATAATTAAACATGGTTCACAACTACACTGGAAATTATTGAATTTTTACCTGCCAACCAGGTGAAGACTTTCAGTGATCTTCTCCACTTCTTCTTCAAGGGTTCTCCTGGTTTTGTTACATTTATTATCCGTCCGTCCATCCATTATCTTTACCTGCTTTCTCCTGTGCCCATGTCCAGCACGAAGTTTCTGCCCTGGTGCATGGTTCTGGTGGTCCAGAGCGCCGGAGCTCCGGCGCGCGCCGGGGCCGTTCTGGATCATGTACCCAGGCAGGGAGCCTCTTGGTGGGGCTTCAAAGCAGCATGGCCGGCCTGGTTCTCAGTTGAGCTCCGGCGCGCGCGCGCCGGGGGCCGTTCTGGATCGTGTACCCAGGCAGGGAGCCTCTTGGTGGGGCTTCAAAGCAGCATGGCCGGCCTGGTTCTCAGTTGAGCTCCGGCGCGCGCCGGGGGACCTTCGGACGGATTTATCTCGGAAACAATGCTTCGTCTGGCGGCCTCGTAGCTGCCGTGTCTCTTCCGTGAACTGCCAAGACTGGACCAATGAGATGAGCCGGATTCTGTAGTTTCAATCACGTGTGTAAAAGGGCTGTCAGCTCATTGGTCACAGAGCTTCTTCTTCTTCTATTGTTTATTGGCGGTTGGCGAACTTATTTTAAGCACATTACCGCCACCAACCGGACTGAGTGTGTGCATTGCCGTCTGCTCCCAATCATACACGTCATGTCAACAAACTAAAAGACACTTATGAGTTGTTTTTGAAAAACAACTTTTTATTTTATTTGGGTTGGATAATAAGGAAAATTGAGGACAAAGCCTTGTTTTATCTACGTCTAGCGACAATAAAAAAATAAAATAAAAAATAAAAAATTTCTGCCAGGCTGAACTGCTCACTCCTGGCCAGCAGAGGGCCCCCTTGAGCTGTCGGGCCCCTGGGCACCCGCCCGGTGTGCCCGTATTATAGATCCGGCCCTGCCGACACGGGTCCGGTGGGAAACCGGCATTATGCTCCTGGAGCTCATCAAGGAAAATGATCCATAGCTCCAGCTTGTTGGCGCCATCTTGGAAACCAAGAAGCAGCAGAAGAAAACTGAAATGCCTACATATGTTTGCTTTGTACTGTGTAACTGCCTGTGACAGTGCATGTGGGTGTTGGTCAGTCTGTCCGTTAACAAATTATCTCATGAACCACTAGGCAAATTTTAATAAAACTCTCAGAAAATAATCATTGGATACATATTTATGATGGCTCTGCAGTCCGTTGGCAGTGGCAAAAGCAAAAATGGTTCCAACTCAGACATTTTCACAGATAATGAGCTAAAATTTGCTGTGATAGTAGCTTAGCATTAGTTATAACACATGCACTAAGTGCTACTCAGTGAACACTATCTTCACATAAAATTTTAGCATTAGGTGGCAGGCAGCACTATTTGTCTGTTAGCAAATTATATCATGAACCACATGGCAGATTTTATTGAAACTCTGCAGAAATAATTAATGGATGTGCATATTTCAGTGATTATCTTTTGGAGTCAACCTAATTTAAAACGGTTGCCACAGCTAAGTGATCTTGTCTAACGCATTTATGGGTATCACTCAGTCAGTTTTATAGACAATGAGCTTAACTTTAAAGTGACATGAGAACATTTCACTACACATACTTTAAGTTCAATATTTTGTAAAAAATCTTTGTTGAAAAGTTTACCATGCCTTCTTTCAAGGCATACTGATTTAATTGATTCTGTTTTTAACTCTGTTTCTTGGTACTGAGTGCAAAAAGTTGAGTTCAGATGAACAGAAGTAGTTTTTTCCTATCAAGTTTGAGATGTAATATCAAGACCAACATGTGACAAACCAGTCGAGAGAATTAAAAAGTCAAAGACAAACGCAAAAGTTCAAAATTACAATTTTCTTAATTACTTAGCAGCCTATTCATAACAAAAGTTTCAAATTAGAAAACAACTGAATAACCTGCAATCAAAATTCATAAATGAGGTAAGAAAAAATATTTAATTCAGGTTTTGAGAAATTCTAATTGAAGTCAAATCAAACAAGAAGATGCGTTGATGAGATACAACTCAATTACCTTCTGCCTATTCACAAAGTTGTTTCTCCAGCGCAAACATAACTAATGTATGAAGAGGCTGGCACAATGAGATCTGGATATTAATTTTCTGACTGTAAATAGCATTCTGTGCACAGTAGAGCCCAAGAACAGAAGGTAATTGTTCTGCAATCTCCTTTATTATTGTAAGATTAAAGCTGCAGTATGTAGCTTTTTTTATGAACATATTTCTTCACTCTGTCACTACCTCCTGACAGACTGATGTTAGCCAGGTAATCTCTGAAAAAAATATATATATATATTGTCCCCTTGCTTCTCCAGGTGGTAAATAAGCATTTCTAAAAAGAAAAGGTGACCCACCATTTTCCAGCCAATAAAAACAGAGTTTGTAACCAGCCAATAAAAACAGAGCTTGAATTTGAATCAGCCAATAAAAACAGAGCTTGAATTTGAAATTTAACAGACCACAAGGGGGCAGAGCGGGATCAGAATGCTTTGCCTGTTGAAAATATTTCTAAGTGCTGGAGTTCTACAGAAACTGCATACTGTACCTTTAATGAGGGAGATGTCTCGATAGATTGTGCAACATTTGCTGGAAATTTCACGTAAAACAAATGAATAGTTTTTTTTTTGTTTTACATAATCATAAAGTTAGAAGAAAACTTTCAATGAACTCATCTCAGAAACCACACGTTACAGCTCAGATTTATTCCCTGCTTAAATAAAGTGTGTGGTTTCATGGGAGTTGTCACCTTGTGGACTATTTCAGTGGCATAAAGGTGAACTTAAGACATCATGTACACATTTGGAAACAATGCACAAATGTGTTTTGGTCACAGTGAAACAACGTGGACCTCGCACAACCAAGTTCCAGACAAATAACTTGTAGAAGCTCTCTGTGTCAGATCAGTGAGGTTGACCAGACTGGAAGCATCTCAAAGGTAGAGGGACAGACTCAGCTTAGGACGCACAGAATGTGCAGACCCAATGAGATATTGATGTATATGTATATGTATATGTTACAGCGTTACGTAACTTGAAGTGAACCGACTTGGTCTGAGTCATGACTCATGTTTAAATCAATACAGTACAAATAAAATACTTTGTACAATATCAGATATTATACCAAGCCCAAAAGAACCTCTGCTCAATTTATTAGTCTGCATTTACTTCTCTAATTTTTATGAAGCATATTTACTAGCATTACTTTTTATTGCCAAAAGTGAAAGGGTCTCAGCAAAATATCTCAAGAACCACAGCTATGATTTTAATAAAACTTAGGAAGTCATCATTAAATGGACATCTACAACTTGTTACCTTGGAGTCTTCAAGGTTTAGGATGGCTGCCACAACTAAGTAAACTTATCTACCACAAATAAAATTATTCAACCTTTATTTAGACAGATAAGTCACATTGAGCCTCGAAGACTCATTTACAATCTGCTAAATCATATCGGTGTGAGAGGATGGCTGTAAGGTGAGAAGGGAGGCCATCTATAAATGGAAGAAAGAAAAAAAAACAAGTGAGATCTGCTTAGACAAACAAAAAGTAATGAAATTGGACACATTAGGAAATGAAGGCGAAAAATTCCTATTAAAATCTTTCTTCATGCCTGAGAATAATGGTGTACTACAAGGCTATAGCTCAGTGAGTTTTACAGACACTGGGATACAATTTGGTATGCTAGTAGCTGAGAGTCATTCACACAATATATTCTGAAAGCTCACTGATTGTACAAGATGTATTTTTTTTTTCCTTTTTCTCCTTTTTTCTTTTTCTTTTCTTTTTCTTTTCCCTTTTTTCTTTATTTTTCCTTTTTTCTTCTCATTATTTTTTCTATTTTATTCTTTTTTTTCTTCCTTTTTTTCTTTTATCAATTTTTTTTAAATCAAATGTTGGTCTTGATATTATATCTCAGGAGGAAAAAAAGGGAAAAAATAAGAAGAAAAGAAAAAAAGGGGGAAAATAAAGAAAAAGGAAAAACGGGGAAAAGAGAAAAAAGAAAAAGGGGGAAAGAAAAAAGGGGGAAAGGAGAAAAAAGAAAAGAGAAAAAAGAAGAAAAAGAAAAAACGATGCGTTTTAAAACTTTATCATTAGTAGTTAGAGTTGACTGTGTCTGTAGCAAAACATCTCACAAACAACTGCACAGGTTTTAATGCAACTCTCACAAAGTAATAAGTAGGTATACTACACAACTGATTAACTTTTATAGTATACCAAATTCAAGATGGCTACCACAATCAACTGACCTTAGCAAACTCAAAAATGGCGGTAACTCTGCTAGTTTTGTTAATATTAAGCTAAACTTTTGTGTTGTGGTGACTAAAAATGATCACTAACAGACTTCAGCACTTCACGTTAAATATATTTTTGATTAAAATTTGGCATTAACTGTTGGAGTGAACCCTGCAAGTCCGTAATCAAACCTTCAAAGTTATCATTAGATTTAAGTGAACAACTCATTGCTTTTTAGAGCCAATCATTCCAGTTTGAGATGGCTGCTACAAGTAATTTATCTTTAGCAACTCAGAAATGGTGACAACTCAGTAAATTGTTCAGATTTTAGGCAAAGTTTGATTCGAAGAACCACTTATTGCACGTTCTCTGAGCTTACACATCTTGCAAGATCTCACAGTTTCACATAAGATTACATATAACATCATTAAAGTTTGTTTAACTTCCTTAAAATTTAAAATAAGATGACATTAGTCTAAAACTCTGGCCTTAAAAGCAATGGGTGATACGCATTCCTTCAAAAAATGCTATTGTTTATGTTCACTTGTGTTTTTTGACTTTCTTATAATTGAGAGTGTTTTGTTTCATCTAGAGCTCATACATCCCTCAATAACAACTGCTGCACAGGTTTTTATTGTGGGCCCACAAATATATTTAACATTCAACCAGCAGGTTTGATCCAGCCTTGTGTAACAATGTCCTGCTGAAAAACAACCAACGGTCTGAATTCCTACAACGATAAATGCATTGTGGTGCAGCTGTGCTGAACCAAACCGCACAGCTGGCTGTCTTTATTTTAGTCAAACTATTTAAAAGACATCTTCAGTAAACTCAGGTGGTAAACTTTGAAAAAAAAAAAACTTTCATTGATCACCTTTGAAAAACTGACAAAATAAGTTTATAAAAGATGCATTTAAATTAAAATGATTAAAGAACTTTCACAAGACATTTAATAGAATTATGCAATGCTTTGGAGTTTGTTGTTCAGTTCATCTGCCCACAAAGCTGAAAGCATCTGCTGCTCTGTCTGCTGCATCTAAACCCAATTTCAGAAGTTCTGGACTCCATGTGTTTGTGCAGCCGCGTCTCAGTAAACACAATACTGAGTCTTCAATAATCCAGCTGTGTCTTTGCAAGTTCCACATTCTCATCTGTTTTATTTGCTCAGAGAGCTCATATATCCTGTGAGTGACAAAATAAAGAAAAATGGGTTCAAACTTTTTCCTTCACACTTTTTTTACAGCAATCATATCACTATCTTCTACTTCAGGAATTTAGACTTTTTTTTTTGTATTGCATTTTAGATGAACACTGGACAGCTCAGTCAGGTTCTGCATGTAAACAACTGTACACATTGATGGTGATTTGTCTACTTGGCATAAAATATATTTAAAAACTCCATAAAATGCATTGTTTATGCAGCATACCATCCAGATTAGCATAATGGAATATTAAAGTGTGGAGAAAATGCAACAAGTGGAAAGTGTAAGCTGTAATGGCCAAACATACGACTTTTTGAGTACAGGTAGTCCCCGACTTACGAAAAAGTTCCGTTCCTACGCACGTTCGTAACTCAAAAATTGACATAAGTCAAAAAATACGTCCAAACGGCACTTCATATGTACAGTACTTTATTTTACCAAGCACTTAGCCTATCCTAACACATTACCCTACATAGTAATCAAAAAACACATACATTCAGAGCCTTAATGAAGGGAAAAAAAGAGTTCATGGCCTACTGGGAGCTGGTGAAGCCGTTCCTCCGCCTGTTAGCATGTTAGCTCGGTGTTCCTCCAACATCTGAGGCTGCCTGTAGTTTGTGCGGTCCAGACTGTTTACAGTAAGGCCTGTTGGCCTGTTAGCTCCGTACATTAGCAGCCATAATGAAGGGAAAAAAGAGCTAATAACCTACTGGGAGCCGGTGAAGCCGTTCCTTCACCTGTTAGCATGTCAGCTCGGTGTCCCTCCAACATCTGAGGCTGCCTGTAGTTTGTGCGGTCCAGACTGTTTACAGCAAGTTTCAGCTCATGTATCTGAGCGCAGCAACCTCTGATCGGACACACGGTCTGTCCAAAGCCGGCTGTCTGTCCAGCTTGCTCCAACAAGTTTTGTAGCATCCACAGCTAACCGGAAACTGCGTAAATCGGCTTCAAAATAATAATAATAATAATACTTTATTTATAAAGCCGTTTAAAACAACCACAGCTGCAACAAATTGATGTACACATAAAATACAGAACATTTAAACACCTAAAATAAGATTTTTCCATTCTTTCAATTAAAAAAAATAAAATAAATTTGTGTGAGATGCGTGACGTAACCCCGAAATGTTGTGAGTCGAGGCCGTCGTAAGTCGAGAACTACCTGTATTTAGATTTAGTTTTTGTGTTAAGGTAAAACCTAAATATTATTTAAAACCTTATTTTGTATTTTTATTATTATCAAAACTTTCTAAAATTAAACATATACTTAATAAAATATATTGACTTTAAAAGTAATGAGTAGTTAGTTAGTTTGTTGTCTTCAAACATACACATCATTTTATTATTATTACCAGGTATAGCATTGATAAAATTATTCATTTTTGCACACTGTTAGTGACTCATATGTTAATCTCAAAAGAAACAAAAAATTAATAAAAATAACACCCAAAAAAAGTTCAAAACAAACACTGCTTAATAGATGGATTATTCTCAAAGTCTCCTTACTTTTTATTTACAAAGTATGTTGATAGGAAATTGCATGGCTTTATTATTTATATATACATATTTTATCTTTTTTTTTTTTGCAGTGAGTCTTTCTTAATAATATTTCAGTGAACAGAACATGAATAAAGACCAATGCAGAACACAGAATGGGAAGTTTTCTACAAAAGGCAAAATATTCAATCTTTAATTCAACATTTTTGCTAAGCACCATTTGCTATTATCTCTGTAAATATGAATAATTAAGCTTATTAAGGGAATCTTATTCATTACCATAAAAGCGTAAACAGTATATATTAAGCAGTTATATTTGTTCCCAGCTCAAAAACAAAAAAATGTCCTAATTACATTTAATTTAGTTTAGTTTAGTTTATTCATTCGTTTTATAATAAAAAACAAAATAATACTACATTTTACAACAAATAAATATACAACACATAAATAAAATGAAGGGTGGCACCTTACCGTGGTGGAGGGGTTTGAGTGTCCCAATGATCCTAGGAGCTATGCTGTCAGGGGCTTCATGCCCCTAGAAGGGTCACCCAAGGCAGACAGGTCCTAGGTGAGGGATCAGACAAAGTGCAGCCCAAAAACCCCTATGATGAGTACAATTAATGGACTAAGTTTTCCCTCGCCCGGACGCGGGTCACCGGGGCCCCACTCTGGAGCCAGGCCCGGAGGTGGGGCACGCTGGCGAGCGCCTGGTGGCCGGGCTTTTACCCATGGAGCCCGGCCGGGCACAGCCCGAAGAGGAGACGTGGGTCCCCCTTCCCATGGGCTCACCACCTGTGGGAGGGGCCAAAGGGGTCGGGTGCAATGTGAGATGGGTGGCGGCCGAGGGCGGGGACCCTGGCGGTCTGATCCTCGGCTACAGAAGCTGGCCATTGGGACATGGAATGTCACCTCTCTGGTGGGGAAGGAGCCTGAGCTAGTGTGTGAGGTTGAGAGGTTCCGACTAGAAATAGTCGGACTCACCTCAACGCATGGCTCTGGCTCTGGAACCAGTTTCCTTGAGAGGGGTTGGACACTCTTCCACTCTGGAGTTGCCCCTGGTGAGAGGCGCCGAGCAGGAGTGGGCATACTGGTTGCCCCCCATCTTGGTGCCTGTACGTTGGGGTTCACCCCGGTGAACGAGAGGGTAGCCTCCCTTCGCCTACGTGTGGGGGGACGGGCTCTGACTGTTGTTTGTGCCTATGCACCAAACGGCAGCTCAGACTACCCACCCTTTTTGGAGTCCTTGGAGGGGGTATTGGAGAGTGCGCCTCCTGGGGACTCCCTTGTTCTACTGGGGGACTTCAACGCTCACGTGGGCAATGACAGTGAGACCTGGAGGGGTGTGGTTGGGAGGAACGGCCCCCCTGATCTGAACCAGAGTGGTGTTCTGTTATTGGACTTCTGTGCTCGTCATGGATTGTCCATAACGAACACCATGTTTAAGCATAAGGGTGTCCATATGTGCTCTTGGCACCAGGACACCCTAGGTCGCAGTTCGATGATCGACTTTGTTGTCGTCTCATCTGATCTGCGGCCGCATGTCTTGGACACTCGGGTGAAGAGAGGGGCGGAGCTGTCAACTGACCACTACCTGGTGGTGAGTTGGCTCCGATGGTGGGGGAGGATGCCGGTCAGACCTGGCAGACCCAAACGTATCGTGAGGGTCTGCTGGGAACGTCTGGCAGAGTCTCCCGTAAGACGGAGCTTTAACTCCCACCTCCGGGAGAGCTTTGAACACGTTCCGAGGGAGGCGGGGGACATGGAGTCCGAGTGGGCCGTGTTCCGCGCCTCTATTGTCGAGGCAGCTTATCGGAGCTGTGGCCGCAAGGTTGTTGGTGCCTGTCGAGGTGGCAACCCTCGAACCCGGTGGTGGACACCGGCAGTGAGGGATGCTGTCAGGCTGAAGAAGGAGTCCTATTGGGCCTTTTTGGCTTGTGGGACCCCGGAAGCAGCTGATAGGTACCGGCAGTCCAAGCGGCATGCGGCTCGGGTGGTTGCTGAGGCAAAAACTCGGGCGTGGGAGGAGTTCGGAGAGGCCATGGAGAATGACTTCCGTACGGCTTCGAGGCGATTCTGGTCCACCATCCGGCGTCTCAGGGGGGGAAAGAGGTACGAGACCAACACCATTTATGGTGGAGGTGGCGTGCTGCTGACCTCAACTCGGGATGTTGTGAGTCGGTGGGCGGAATACTTCGAAGACCTCCTCAATCCTACTGGCACGTCTTCCACTGAGGAAGCAGAGCCTGGGGACTTTGGGTCGGGTTCTCCGATCTCTGGTGCTGAGGTCGCCGAGGTGGTTAAAAAGCTCCGCGGTGGCAAGGCTCCGGGGGTGGATGAGATTCGCCCGGAGTTCCTTAGGGCTCTGGATGTTGTAGGGTTGTGTTGGCTTACGCGACTCTGCAATATCGCGTGGACATCGGGGGCAGTTCCCTTGGATTGGCAGACTGGGGTGGTGGTTCCCCTATTTAAAAAGGGGGACCGTAGGGTGTGTTCCAACTATAGGGGGATCACACTCTTAAGCCTCCCTGGTAAGGTCTATTCAGGGGTTCTGGAGAGGAGGGTCCGTCGGATAGTCGAACCTCGGATTCAGGAGGAGCAGTGTGGTTTTCGTCCTGGTCGTGGAACACTGGACCAGCTCTACACCCTCAGCAGGGTCCTGGAGGGTGCGTGGGAGTTTGCCCAACCAGTTTACATGTGCTTTGTGGACTTGGAGAAGGCATTCGACCGCGTCCCTCGGGGGGTTCTGTGGGGGGTACTCCGGGAGTATGGGGTACCAGGCCCTTTGATAAGGGCTGTTAGGTCCCTGTACGACCGGTGTCAGAGCTTGGTCCGCATTGCCGGCAGTAAGTCAGGCTCGTTTCCGGTGAGAGTTGGACTCCGCCAAGGTTGCCCTTTGTCACCGATTCTGTTCATAACTTTTATGGACAGAATTTCTAGGCGCAGCCAAGGTGTTGAGAGGATCCGTTTTGGTGACCTTAGAATCGCTTCTCTGTTTTTTGCAGATGATGTGGTCCTACTGGCTTCATCAGTTCGTGATTTACAACTTTCACTGGAGCGGTTTGCAGCCGAGTGTGATGCGGCCGGGATGAGGATCAGTTCCTCCAAATCCGAGGCCATGGTCTTGAGCCGGAAAAGGGTAGCATGCCCTCTCCGGGTCGGGGAGGAGGTCCTGCCCCAAGTGGAGGAGTTTAAGTATCTCGGGATCTTGTTCACGAATGAGGGAAAACTGGAGCGTGAGATCGATAGGCGGATAGGTGCAGCGTCCGCAGTGAAGCGGGCGCTGTACCGGTCTGTCGTGGTGAAGAGAGAGCTGAGTCAAAAGGCAAAGCTCTCAATTTACCGATCGATCTACGTTCCCACCCTCATCTATGGTCATGAGCTTTGGGTTATGACCGAAAGAACAAGATCTCGGATACAAGCGGCTGAAATGAGTTTTCTCCGCAGGGTGGCTGGACTCTCCCTTAGAGATAGGGTGAGAAGCTCAGTCATCCGGGAGGGACTCGGAGTAGAGCCGCTGCTTCTCCACATCGAGAGGAGCCAGTTGAGGTGGCTCGGGCATCTGGTTAGGATGCCTCCTGGACGCCTCCCTGGTGAGGTGTTCCGGGCACGTCCCACCGGGAGGAGACCCAGAGGAAGACCCAGGACGCGCTGGAGGGACTATGTTTCTCGGCTGGCCTGGGAACGCCTTGGGATTCCCCCGGAGGAACTGCTCCAAGTGGCTGGGGAGAGGGAAGTCTGGGCCTCCCTACTTAGGCTGCTACCCCCGCGACCCGACCCCGGATAAGCGGAAGAAGATGGATGGATGGATGGATGGATGGGTGGCAGTAAGAAGAAAAAATCTTAATGTTTGTTTCTACTGGACATTTAACATTTTATTAAATCAAAACCAAAGTTTAAAACAATGTACTAAAATAAAATCCTATCTTGTCATTTATATGTTAATGTTTTGCTGAATTTCTAAATCCTGCTATCATACAAAAAAAAAAAAAAAACAGACAATCATGTGATCAGATCTGTAGTTACAGACGTCCAAACTGGTTTTGCAGACTTCTGATTTGGGTTTAGCTGAAAACTTTTGCATCAACAGAACCCAAACAATACTGTATATTTTAGGCATTCACTAAATAAATGTTTTTCAATAGAGATGTATGGGGGTATTCAAAAACACGAAAATTAAGATTTACTAAAACAATTGCATAATTTCAAAAGAAAATGGAGTTTTCTGTTTTAAATATTTCCTATATTTGTGTATTTGTATATTTGTATTTGTATATTTTTGACCTTTTTCATTATACACAATGTAGATCCTGAAAGTTCTCACATCTCTGCACCATAACACTGCCTTCCCTGTTTTTCTTCTGAGTAAATCCTAAAACCGGAGACTTCATCAAAGATGTCCCACTGAGATAAATATCAAGGTCAAAGGTCATTTGAGGGAGATGCATTGTGAGTAGAAACAGAAAAAGTTCTAAAACATTGTGGGGGTTATGTCATAGTAACTTGCTTTGTGATTAAAAGAGTTTCCCTCAACTTTCCCAATTATTTCCTTAAATTCATATGGGTCACTAAAATATATAGTCTCTTATTGATTTAAAAATAACATATTTACATTTTTAAAAATCTATGGAAAATGAGTACACATATTAAAGGAGACCTAATTCAGGGAACGTAGTGAATGTGAAGGGGTGCAGCTGTCTGTGAAAACATAGTTTTAACCAACAGAATTCATTTTAAATTGAGGACTCTTCTTAATCCTGCACACCAAATCCAAATGTTTGAGATTAAAAGGGTTCTGGTCTTCAGTTGTTGTTTTAGACCTGCTGTGGTCTAAAGTCTACAGTCTGCATTTTCAAGATTACCATGAATTAATTTTGTGAAGGTTCTCACTTGGAAAGAATCACAGACACTGTTTGCAACAAACAGAGTCACTTTTGGTGATTTTCTTCTTTAAAATCACTGAAGTGAAAACTCAAAACAATCTGCTGGCTCCTCAGATAAATAATGTTATTAACTGATTGCATGTGAATGTTTCTGTAAAGTGCCATGAGACAACTTCTGCTGTCATTTGAGGCTATATAGACAAATTGAATTAAATGGAATTGACGATAAGAAGATACAACTTTTGTAAAATTAAAAAAAGGTTAAAAGTTCCTCTGGTCCTGTTGGGCCTGGGCCTGAGGGGTGTGCGTCCTCGGTTCCCGGGCCTTGGTGCCTAGTCGTGGGGCTACATCAGTGCAGCGGGTTCCGGCGGGGGCCTGTGAGTATGTCGCTATTGGCCCCAGGGGGTCATTGTGTGTAGTCGCTGGTGGGGCTCTTCTGGTTATCCCCTATCACTGTGAATCTCCCATATCACTCTGCTCACATATGATTGTGCAGCTACACATCCAGGCTGTCATATTGTAAAGTTTGCAGATGATACAGCGGTGGTGGGATGCATCACAAACAATGATGAGTCCAGCTACAGACAGGAGGTGGAACACCTGGAGAGCTGGTGCAAAGAGAATAATCTTCACATGAATGTGAAGAAGACAAAGGAGATGATTGTGGACTTCAGAAGGAACAAACACACCCACACCCCACTGAACATAAGTGGATCAGTGGTGGAAGTGGTCTCCAGCTACAAATACTTGGGTGTACACATGAATGATAACCTCAGCTGGAGCAACAACACCACCAGCCTGATCAAGAAAGGTCATCAGAGACTCTACTTCCTCAGACGGCTGAGACGAGCTGGTCTGAGCAGCCCAGTTCTCACCTCCTTCTACAGGTGTGCAGTGGAGAGCATCCTGTGCTCCAGCATCAACGTGTGGCATGGAGGCTGCACAGCTGCAGAAAGAAAAGCTCTGCAGAGAGTGGTGAAGGCTGCACAGAAGTCTGTTGGAGTCAGTCTCCCCACCATCACAGACATTTACACCTCCAGATGCAGGAAAAGAGCCACCTGCATCATGAAAGACCCCACTCACCCAGCACACTCACTCTTTGCCCCACTCCCCTCAGGACGGAGGTTGAGGAGCATCAAATGTAGAACCACTAGACTGAGGAACAGCTTCTACCCTGAGGCTGTTAGACTCATGAATAAATAAATAATAAGAATAATCACTGCAAAATATCACATCATGCTGATGCTGATCTGTTTTCTTGTTGCTGTGTTCATCTGTGACCATCTGCTCATACAGACTCATGTTCGTGCTGCTGTTTATAATGATGTTTTTCTATTACTCTAGGGCTTAGTGTATTACTAGTTGATGTTTTTCTTAGTTAATCCTAGATGTTATTACTGTTTTTCTCTTACATTTTGTTGTTGGATGTAACTGGGACCCTGTGTACATAATCTCGTTTCATCACATGTACTACATGTGGTGCAAATGACAATAAAGACTCTCTGACTCTGACTCTATGGTCGGATCTGGGGTGTGGGCGAGTGGTTCATCCTGTTTAGGTGGCCCTAGGGGCTCCGTGCTCGGGGTCCCTCTTGGGGTCTTGGGCTCTGGTCCCCTCTCTGTCTGCCTCGGGTCTTGGGTCTCTGACGCTTCGCGGTCACTATTAAATGTTGTATTAGAGAAGCCTTATACACTTATGCATGCTCTCAACCACACACAAATAGATGCAAGGATGCACATGCAGGTATCGTATGTAGATATGTAGATGTGTATGTAACTGCATATGCTTGTATATGTATGTATGTATGTATGTATATGTAGGTATAGATATATATATTTATAAAAATCTACTGCAAATCCATGAATATTCTAAGTCTTATTATGTGTTTTGTTAGTGTGTTCTGTCATGTTCTTTGCAGGTTTGCGGGCGGCGGTCGGGTGTGTTTGCCTTATGCTTTCTGTGTGTATTTGTTATGTTTTGTGGTCTTGCTTTCCGTCTTTCCTTTCTTTCAATTATATTTAAAATTTAAAAATTAAAATTAAAAAAATTATATTAAAAAAATTCATAATGGTGTGAAGAGGATGGTGAGAAGGGAGGCCATCTATAAAAGGGAAAGAAAAAAAAAGTTTATGTTTATCCCTGAGTCTTCTTTTATGAATTAAAATCACATGCACAAACATTGTGCCTTTAAGCAGCCTAACTGTAACATTTATCCATGTTTAAAATGGTCAAATCTTCATGTTCGTAAGTCACAGTTACTGTTATGTTTTTCCATTCCTTTTGTTTATCTGCACAGAGATAAATGAAGATGGATAAATGCAGATGAACATGTACTTCACACTCCTGTTCCTCATCAGCCGTGTTCATTTGGAAAGTCACTTCTTTGTATCTGTGTGTTTGGCTGACCTCGTCTTTTATCTGTGGGCAGGGCGGCTCAGGATTTGCCTTTCTGAATGAATGGTCTCAATAAAGCTGTCACAGCCCAGACTTGTTGACTCTGTACTGGCTCAGACTATAGGGATCCATCCTTTTTATTAGCTTCCTCTTGGCTTTGTTCTGCCCACATGTGATAAAAGCCAATAAAGCACAAAGTCACCTAAAATGATTGTTGCTTTTCTCAGGTGCAGCTTACATCTTATTTGAGTGGGGGGAAGCATCATCTTGGTCTGTTATTTTTCCAGGCTTTTACGTAAGAAGATACCAACGAGAGACAATAATGTCTGTCGATCAATGGACACATCTGTGCATCTTCCACAATATTGCAGATTCTGTGCCAGTTCACTGAGCTGCGAGGCAAAACTCTGTTGACCAGTCGGTATACGTTCCTGTCCTCATCAAGAACTCAGGGTAGTGAAAGAACAAGCCTGAAGATACAGGCGGTCAAAATGAGTTTTCCCTGCAGGATAGCTGGACTCTCCCTCAGAGATAGGGTGAGAAGTTCAATTATCTGGGAGAGATTCAGAGTAGAACCGCTGCCCCTCCACATTGAGAGGAGCCAGTTGAGGTGGTTCAGACATTTTGTAAGATAATTCCAGAAACTGAAGGAAGGTGATGGATGGATGGATGGATGGATGGATGGATGGATGGATGGATGGATGGATGGATGGATGGATGGATGGATGGATGGAACATGGCTGCCACAGCTTAAAAACACAGAAATGGCTACAACTTAGCTACTAACATCTCAATTTTAGGTTAATTTGTGCACAACTGATGGATTAATTCCCAACACACATTTCAAGCACAGATTGGAGCAACATCGTCCAAAACTATGCCAGTGGGCCATTTTAAAGTCAAATAAAGTTGTCTCTTAGCAAAATATTTCATGAACAAC